>NDGM011043090.1:0-11644 GCA_002564305.1 Octomys mimax | reverse complement strand
GAAAGAAAGAAAGAAAGAAAGAAAGAAAGAAAGAAAGAAAGAAAGTAAGAAAGAAAGAAAGAGAAAAAGATAGATGACCAGAAGGTGGGTGTGTGTCTTTCCCTTGGTTCCTGGGGTGGGGCCCAAATCAAAGGCATTCATGCTTTTAATTTACCATAAAATTCCACTAAACATGAGAAGGGGGAAGAAAATAAAGCAGGGGAAAGAGAGAGACAAGCGTATTCATGAACCTGTCATTCTTGAATGCCCTGATGGTCAGGTGACTCTGTCCTTTTGTGCCATCCACCAAGAAGTGCTGCTGACTGCTTCCCTGTACCCTAGGTAGGTTTATGTCACAGATTGCACACACATAGTACTGAACAACTAAACCCTGAAATGTGAATCAAGAGGCAACGAACAGAGGACAAGATGAGATGTACTAAGACTGCCCTGTGGCTGTTATGTCCCGTGCAGAACTGTCATTACAACACTAGCTCAGCCAAGAATTAGAGAATCCAGAGGCCTGATGTTGTGCTTGCCCAGGGACAGGTTGTGTGGCCCAGAGTCAGTGATGACTCCTTGATGTGTCCCTCATAGTCTTGGCAGCCATGTGTCACCTTTTATATCTTATAAGTGATGCATGAGGCTTCACCCACTAGGATTTTTTCCTTTGTGCTGTCTCAGAGATTTTAGGCCTCCACCTACCCAGTCATTGCCCTCCCCTGCAAAACTCTCTGGAGGTGGCACTGAGTGATGTACGAATGAAGGCTCAGGTAAGAGGAGCCTGCTCACTGAGACAAACAAGTAACATACCTCCTGGCCTGCTGAGCTGCCTGCCTGGTCCTGGGCTAAGTTTCATCATACAGTCAGTGTCAGGGAGGGCACTTCTGCAGCTCCCCTTCACTTTGTTTCTAAGCCCAGAAGCAATGGGGAGCTGGGGAGAACTCAAGGTAGCAGAGTGAGTAATAAAGGTATGGGGGATCGCATGCATGCAGCAAACAGAGTTTCCTGAGTGTTCATCTTGCAGATGGTCAGGAGAGTGGTCCTCCCAGCAAAGAGACCGTTTGCTTGTTGTGTGAATAGTTATAGCTCCTTGAAGGTTAACTTTTCATGTAACGCTCTGTACCACTCTGATGCATAATTGGTTTCCAGGAGGTCAGCAGTGCCTTGTGAAAAAAGCTCATTTGAAAAAAAATCAATCTGAAACATTAAAGTGGAAATAACTCTATGATTAGCTACAGAAACTACAGAAACACATTTCACTGATAAAAAGCTTTTAAAAATAATACAGGCCTTCATTTCCTAATCCATAAAGTGAGGAGCTGGATTAGGGGATCTTGAAGGTCATTTGTTTTTCTTTGTTTTGGTTGCTAGGAAACTTAAAACTACTGCTGGCACAGATTTTAAAGGGGATTTGGGATTGGGATTTGTTTATGACTTGTTCTCATTTTAGTTTGTTTTGTCCCACTCACCTTTTCAGTCTGCACTAATAACTTCAATGTATATGAGCCTCTGCTTATGGTGAGCCATGGTAAATCCCTTTGGTAAGCATCTATAACCAAGATCCCTTCCATTTCTAATGCTCTATGGCTCTGTTAATGCTGGCACTTATGTTTCCCATCTGAAAAATATAAGCAATAATTCCTGAAGTTCTCCTTACCCAGCTGCTGAATACCGGGTATGCAGAAGCATCTGACTCCAAGGACAGCAATGAAAAGCTTCTCCGGCCTCATGTTCGCGAGAGCTTCTTGAAATAAAAACAACCACAAGATATCTGTTTTTAGTTACTTTCCTTATTGCTGAGACAGCATACCTGACAGCCAAGGTCAAAGGGGGAAGGCTTTCTTTAGCATACAGTTTGTGGAGGTCTCAGTGCATAGTTGACTGGCTCCCATCAGAGCAGCATGACAGGGGGGCATCGCAGAAGAGAAGGCAGCAGGGCAGTGAAGTAGCAGAACACCCCAGCAACCCTCTTGTTTTATTCTGCTACTTACCCTTAGGGTGGTTAGTACTCACACCAGGATGGGGCATCTTTAATCCTACCCAAAAATGTGCAGAACTAATCAGTGTACAATTAAGTGATTACACATGCTTAATCCCAGCATCACAAACTGTAGGTCCAGGAAAAGCCCCCCTGATCACTGCATGGTGCTCTGGGAGAACAACTGGACGCAAACCATAATAATCTCTAAGGGAGAGTTCGTTTGTTCCACCCTCCCTTCCCCCAAGCACACCATTCATCTCTGCCACCCTTCTTTGAAGTGTAGTCGTCTGTCTTATGTCTTTTTTACCCATTCAAACCCCACCCCAGTGGCACAGGGACATTGGAGACTGAGACAGTTTTGGCCCAGTGTGTCTGGCCCTTCCTAGGAGCCCACTAAACTTAGCACCACCACGATGGCTGAGGACTTGGTACTCAAGTGGCCCCTTAGCAGGTGGCCTTGCCACAGTCCAAGGCCACTCACCAAGGAAGACCTGAGACTACACAGAGATTTGCTGCCCCATCCCCCTCTCTCCTCCCTCTCTGTTGTGCTCCCTTTGCTGCCATGCTAATTTATCTGTCCTTGTGCCCTGAACTCTTTCCATCTCATTCTGTTTCATTTGCAGCCCAAGTTACTCTTTGTTCCTCTTTCCTCTTCATTCTTTTTCTTCTTTCATCACCTGCCTCTTCCCTTCAAGAAAAGCTTAGGTCCCCTATTTTTAAACAAAAGGAAATGACTTTTGTGCATTATTTTTTAAGCTCATTGTAGTGGCCTGGAAGAAATGAGGGGAATCTGTGGCTTATCACACATATAAATCTTGGGCTCGTGCCTTCCAGGGCTGGTTATCGGTCTTTGTTAAGTGCGTCCTTTGGAGGCTCTGCATTAATGCCCTTTTTCTTCTTGCCACCTCAGGCAGAAAATCCATTCCTGACAGCACTGCTGCTGGGTGCATGGGATCCTCCGCAAGGTCCCGGATGGGCAAGGTCCACGTTGGCCTTGATAAATCAGTGGTGAAGGCTGGGATATAGCTTTCTGCTTAGGCCTTGGATGGATGGCTCCTGCCCCTTGGCAGAAAGGAAGGTGCATCTGGCCTCTGTACTCCTGCAGTGTGTGCTTCTCTTATGTCCACAAGCTTTAGTTTCATTTTATTAATAACCCATTGGAAAATGGTTGCTAAACTATTCAATGAATGAATTAACTGAGACTCCAAGAGACTAAGTTTTCTGCCAGTCTGGGTGGCAGGAAGAGGAATTCCATGAAGATCTATCCAACTGAGAAGCACACGCTCTCTACCAGGCACCAGCAAAACACTTTATGGAGGTTTTTCTTGATTAATGTAATGAACTTCTAAAATGAATGTTAGGATCCTCCACCTATGAATGCAGAAAGCTTCATTACCTTGCGCAAATGCATGCAATGATGCTGAGGCAGGAGGCCTGCAAACCTCTTCCATTTGGCAGGCAGTTTCCTCAGATATTCTGCGGGTTTTTGGGACTACATACCAAACCTCAGAACTTCCCTGAGCTTCCTGAGCTCTTTATCCTCAGCCATGTCTGCAGCTTGGCCTGGACAGCTGCCCCACCCGCAGCCCATCTGGTGGAAGAGATGCAGTCCACTTGTCCATAAAGAAGGCACCAGAGGAGGCCAATGAGATGGCAGCCTGGCTGCCCTGCAGCACCATCACTTTTGGAAACAAAACAAGGGGCCAGGCTCCCGCAGTCCCCACGCGGCAGCCCCAGCCAAACCAGCAGCAGGAGCCAACTGCTGGGGGAAAAGTCTGTTAACTTCAGTGCACTGGGGCTACTAACCAGATTTCCAATCATCAAGCAAAAAGGCATAAGTAACACCCTTGCTATAAAGCAAGAAAATATCTATAGGGAAGAACTCATCAGAAAACAACAGAGCTAAGGGAAAAACCTCCACTAACGAATTGGCTTTCACAGAGAATACTTGTCCTCCTGGAGTGCTGGGATTCAACCTCAGGAAAGAACCCTTTCTGTCATTCTCAGAGCTCCTCCTTAGAAACCAGGGTAGTCCAACAGATGATTATTTAATCAGTTTAGGGAAGCAAGTAGGAAGACCATAAGCATGTGGAGGGGGAGAGGAGGACTGTAACAGAGGAGGGGGCTTCCTTGGGGCAGAGTTTCTCTAGGGCTGTCCCAGAGGCTGAATGGAAAACCTGAGAATGCAAGACAGTTCCCAGGAGGAGCAGCTCACAGGCTTGTGGCCATTCATAAGAAATCCCAACTACATACCAATGATAGTGTGTAGCCCCCTGAGGGGTTCCCCAGTGTGGCCCAATCTCAACTCAACAAAGGGGCTGCCTGAAGCCCATCCTCATGGGGATCTGTACAATGTGTACTTCTCCATCCAGAGAGATACCACCTCCAGAGTGCAACAGCAGCCTGTGCTTGTTCCTGCAGCCAGGAACCAGCTGTGCTGAGCGGTGGTGACTTGAGAGGGTGAGCAGTACTGGCTCAGAGCTCCAGGCAGTCCCAGCTGTGAGCTCTGCACTTGCTGAGCAGGAGGAGGGATCCAGTACCTGCATGCTTGTGATGTAGGCCAAAGCCTACACATAGGGAAAATATTCTTGTCCTCTGGAGTTGTTTCTCCAAATGTCAAAGGCAGCCTTACTTGGATGCACACTTGAAATCCAGTATTCAAGAGGCTGAGGCAGGAAGGTCAGCGTGAGGTTGAGGCCAATCAGCACTACAGAGTTGTGTCCAAAGCCAGGCTAAATTACAAAGTATGACTATCACCATACCACCCCCCCCAAAAAAAAATCAAAGACTCAAAGGAGCATAACTGGTAAAAAGAAAGAGAAAAAAGGATGAAAACCTGCAAAGTTATGATTTGAAATCAGAAGACTACTATCATGAAGGTAGAGTTTCTACAAAGAGTCCCTGAGATATACTCCAGAAGGTCACTTTTATTCCCACAGCAACAATCTTAAAGGTCAATGAAGTCCCTGAAACTGAGAAAGTGTTCTTTTTACTCGTGTGGCAACTCTGCAGCTTCAAGGAAGCCAGGGTCAGTGCAACAACCCTTCCTCCCTACTAAAGACAGGCTAAGAGGACGCAGACTGAGACTGGTACTTGGGCCAGAACTGAGCAGCAGCCTCACCTGAGTCTGAGTTCAGGACCTCAACCTCAGACGTCTAGCAATGTGACTGGCCCAGATTCTTGGGTCCAGATACACAGAGCAAGATGTGGTTGAAAGAAAATACGGGCACAGAGAAGCCTTTGGTGGCTGCTCCGCTTGAGCTGGAGGCCAGCAGGGCTCTACCCATCCCCCTGATCACGCCACCATGGCCAAGGACAGTGGCAGCAAATATCACAAAGGTTCCAGCCGGGACCAGAGGGTGTGGGCAGTTCTTAGGAGGCTGGCCCTTGCCTACATCTGTGTTAGAATGTGTGCGAAGGACATGTTTACNGCTGCTGTACTTTTAGCTCTGGGAATGTGGAAGCCCTTCCCTGGGTCAACATTTACGTGCTCTTTGGTTCGGCGATGGAAGCACAGAGCAGGCACGATCCCCATGGGCCTCCCAGTGTGTGGTCATGGGACTCTCTTCTCAGGGGCTGCTGACACATGAGCTGCATTTCATCAGCACCAGAGAGTCAGACTCCTGTAGCTGTGGTTGCTTTCGTCAGCTAAGAAGGCAGAAGAAACTTGGAATAGTAAGTCAGAGAAGGTCGTGCAGCTCACTTCTGATTTAGTGGTGAGGTCTGCCCTACCTAGCAGCTGTACTATGAGAGCTCCTGCAGCCCAGAAAAGCCATGTGTAGGGACTTCAGGGCTTCATGAAGTGCATTAGCCTCACTGCCTGACACGTGAATGAAGAAGGTGGCGAAAGCGGAAGATGTCACTGAACAGAGACAAGACCCTGGAATGGGGTTCTCTGAGCTCCTGGCCCACAGGAGCAGTGAGCACAGTAAAAAATTTGTTTTATGTCACCCAGTTTGGGGCAATTTCGGGTACACCATTAATTCCAGGGTCAGTGACTAGCTGGGTGTACCACCCAATATTGATACACTCAACTGATGAGAGTGTATGTCCCTTCCTAACCACATGTTGCATATTCTGTGGCATCACGGAAAACTGATAATGTACCAGAAAGCAGCTTGGGAAGTGAGGAGGACAACCAGAGGCCTCCAGGGTAGCGCACACAGTCCACTCAGCCTGTCTGATGATGTGCCTGAAATGCCCTTTATTTGAATTGAACAATCATATTTTCTTCTTTTGAGAAAATATTAAAAGATGGGCACTGTACTTAGGAGCAAATACACTGAATTAAATAAATATTCCCAGTGAAGAGCTTATATCCAAGGAAAGAATCAAGCCATGTGAACTAACACTGTCATAAGGAATTAAGGCTTAGAAGACAAGTAGGTGCAGGGCAGTATAAACTAGTGATGAGTGAGCTGGACTGTTGAGGAAGTAGTAGGTAGCAGCCAGCTGAAGAGAGCCCGGAATGGCATCCTACTCAGAGGAAGCTAGAAAGGCAGGGGTGAAAGAGAGAGCCACACAGCAGGTGCTTAGGACCATGGCTCACAGGTGCCTCAGACCATGGCTCAAGTGCTTCAGACCATGGCTCACAGGTGCTTCGGACCTTGGCTCACAGGTGCTTAGGACCGTGGCTCACAGGTACTTCAGACCATGGCTCACAGGTGGTTAGGACCATGGCTCACAGGTGCTTCAGACCATGGCTCACAGGTGCTTAGGACCTTGGCTCACAGGTGCTTAGGACCATGGCTCACAGGTACTTCAGACCATGGCTCACAGGTGCTTAGGACCTTGGCTCACAGGCTCTGTGGAACTTGAAGTACCAGGCAGGGAGAGGGAAGTGATAGGGCCAGGAGAGTGACGTGTGAGCTGCCCTGAGATAATGTAAGGAGCCGGATTTCACAGGGTAGAGACCCAAAGCCAGGGGATATTTAAAAGTAGGAAGTGAAATGAATTAAAAATAAAATAAATGAAACATAAAATAAAAAAGTAGGAAGTGATTTGTTGAACCGTGCTCCAGGTAAATCACACTGGTGGTTGTATCAATAATGTAACAGAGTGCAGTTGTCTTGGTTAGTTTCCTTCTTGCTCAGACTAAATTCCTACTAGAATTGGAGGAAATGTTTATTGGGCTTGCAGTTTGTAGGGGTTTTGGTCCATAGTTGACTGGCTCCACGGCAGGGTGGCATGGCAGAGGGGCACCGCCGAGGAGGGGCAGTTGTGGCAGGGCAGGCAGGAGGCAGCAGAGAGCCTTCTTCCTGCCTTTATCCCATCTGGACTACAAGCCTATTGGTCGATGCCACTGACACACAGGATGGGCCTTCTCCTTGCCCACACCCAGATCTATGATAAACCTACTTTGACATCATATACCTTTCATTCTCATTCTCACACCTAGATCCAGCCAGAGTAGCTGCACCTGAGAAAGTATAAGGCTTGAGAGAACACCTAGACACAAGCCTAGATGGAGGGAATGAGGGCCAAGAAACTCCTTGGATGGGGCTTGGTGGGTTAGCTCAGTGGTCTAAAGTGCACTCTTAAGCAAAATCAGTCCAGGGCAAAGGACTGCGATTCAATCCGGAGCACCACATGCCACACCAGACCCACCCTTTAAGGCAGCCTGAGCCAGCCAAAAAAGAAAAAGAAAAATGAGAATACAATAAACTCCTTGGATGAGCCCAAGCAAGAAACTATAAAACCCTAAAGGTGGATAATGATCAGACTCATGCCAAGGATGAATGAACTCCAGAATAATTTGCAAATTCAGTTGTCAAGATTTATATATGGGCTGATAATTAGGATGAAATCACTGGTTATGATCTAGAGATGCCTGTGAGATACATAAAAAGAATGATCTAGCAAAAATTGTTTGAATTTGAATATGAGGGAAAACAAAATTAGGAAACATGTATAGAAGTTATAATAGTAGATAAAATCTCCCAAGTGAATAAATGCAGACTAAGGACAACAAGCATGGAAAAAAAGAAAACTGAAAAAATTTTAAATGCCATTCTAAAATGAATAAATGATAGCCATGCAGTGGAATACTATAGATGAATAAAAGTAAATATTGCAGCTATGCATACAAAACAAATAAGTTTAAGAAAATTCAGAGCATAACATAAGTGTTGGAAAAAGTACATGATATGATTTATTGCAAAGTTTAAAACTAAGCAAACATTATTGAGATATTTATGTATTCAATTCCCTGAATCAGAAGAAACAACAAGTGTGAAGTGGGAATGGAGCTCCAAGGAAACCGGAGAGGGCTGGCTGCCTGCAGTGACAACGCACAGGCTCTGGTGGCCTTGGGGACCACCTACTACTTAAATGGGGAAAGGCTTCAAAGCATTAATACACATGCTTTACATGTACATTGCATATATTATTTCTGAAGATTGACACATTTCATGATAACACCTTTAAATGAACCTTAAAATGACTAGCAACTGAGAAAATCCAGACAGAAAAGCACATTATTTTTTCTAAGCAGCTCGACTGAAAAAACAAGCAATGATAAACTTACTTTCGGTTGGAGGAAAACGTGAGTTTGAGAATAGCGTCTTTGGTGCGACGGAGATGTGAGAGGTTTGATAAATGTAAGTGACTGAGTGTGTGGGAAAGAGGGGAAGTAATGTGTGATACAGTGACTCTCCCGACTCCAGGAGGAGACACGCCCTAGTGAGCACAGTGTGCCCTTTCATCACACACACATCACATCACATCACATTAGCCCAAGATATGTTTTGCTTTAAAATATCTTAATTTTTGAAGGAAGCTTTAGTATTTTCTTGTGTAGGCACCCAGGGCCACCTTTGAGTCCCTTCTCTGTAGGAGCATTTGCAGATCTGTGCCTTCCAAGCCTTGCCATGAACTGGGATGGCCATGCAGCAGAGGTGCCATCCAATGCTTCCTCCTCCATGGGTCATATGGTAGAATAACTTCTTTATAATTCTTGGAAGGAAAGAAATGAACCCATGGTAAAAAGCACAGTTCTACCAAGCTTTTCACTAAACTCAACTCTTTCTGCCATAATGCCATTCCCGTATTAATTTCCAACCTTTCCTTGCCAGGATTTGGGAATCTGTGGATGCCATACTATCCGTAGTTCCATTATCTATGGTTTCATTTATGCAATTGCAATGGCCTGTCATCAACCACAGTCTAAAATTATTAAACAGCTAGTCTAGGCTGTGTCACAACTACCTTAGTTTAGCTGCACAGGGCTCCAAGTCCTATGCGGACAGCTCGTGTACCCCTCTCCGCATCATCCTTCTGGTCAGCATGCTCATGCACTACACGGTGCCCAATGAGTCACTTAGTAGCCACCTTGACTACCAGATGGATGATTGGTACTGCAGCACTAGGTCACAGTGACCTACATCAGAACCCAAAGTGGTGTCATGTTGTCACCACTCCCTGCCTCCACCCACGTGTAGGTGCTGTATCATCTCCTATCACACAAGGCAGATGAATTCAGCAAGGTAAGTGAGGGGAGAGAGAGAGAAAGAGAGAGAGAGAGAGACAGACAGACAGACAGACAGAGACAGAGAGACAGAGATACAGACCAAGTTTACTCAACTTCTGTTAGAATAAACCATTACAGTTGTTCTACTGTAATAGTATTTTTTGTTGATAGCTCTTTATCTGATTTATAAATTAAACTTTCTTGTAGGTAAGCTGTGGATGACCTGGCTAGGAGTGAATGATTAAACTTAAAGGTTAAACTGCAGGAAAAAGCACAAATAATTAAACTGTGAGCAGGAGAAAAGGAGGCTCGATGAGAAGCAAATAATTAAACTGTGGGGAAAAAAACATCCAGGCTGTGTGAGAATCAAGTGATTGAACAAGAACTGCAGACCACTAAAATGTGTTGTGGTCAGCCATTGTCCTCTCGTGTTCCCCCCCCAAAAAAAGCCACACTTTGAAACAGCTCCTGGCCCAAACTGCTTTTCTCTTGCTTTTTTCTCTGACACTGATATTCTAAAGAAAATACAGAGTTCTCAGAATCAAGGCTTTGCATTTTTCTTCTCCCAGCGCTCCTCTGAGCCTCTCTGCAGGCTGTACTGAGTCTTGTCTCCGAGTAGCCCTTTTCGTCTTCTGTGTTGCCCACAGATACTCACTATGACCATATGCATACCTAGGAGAGAACACAGATGACATAATGATCAGAGATGTCCACAGTTTTAGGCGTCTGTAAAGGCCTCAGAACACATCCCCTGTGGCAAAGAAGGACTGCATTTGTCATCTCACGACAAGAGACTTCAGGGCCCTGTTCTATTCCCACTTCCTTTTGTCACTGTCTATCTTTAGTCCCTAACCTGGGCAGACATGTCAGGCCCAGCTGCTTTTGTCTGCATTTGTTTGGGTCCAATCTTATATTACAAGGATTGTTTTTCTCCATATCCTTACTGACAAACCACAATTCTGTACCTAGATATTTGCTGGTCTTAGTTTCTGGTCTGAATTTCTTGTTCTTTCTTGATCTCTCCTTTTTAAAACCCATTATATTCTGCAAAAACATGGAGCATGTATAATGCTCCCTGTTCAGTTTATTTCCCTGAGCTCAGTCATCTATGTTCTATGTTCCCATCTTGGAATACAGACTGCTGCTGGCAAAAGAAAAAAAGAAAAGAATGATTAGCTTAAAAGCTGGTATTCAAATAGGGCTATTTTTATTTTGGAAAGCACCACAACTCAGTTGGAAGCGAAAAGTATAAATGAAAAAAATGAGATGAACAGGAAAAAAAGCAAAAAGACATCATAATTTTCTTTTCATCATTGAAAATTTTTGTTTATTTGTTTGTTTGTTTGTTTGTTACAGGGTCTTACTACGCAGAACAGACTCAGTTATCCTCCTGTCTCAGCCTCCTCAGGGCTGGGCTTGCAGGCTGCACCACCACGCCTGGTCTTGGGCTGGTTCGATGTGCCCAGGGTTCCAGGGCTAGCACAATGTGGTACCAGGGATCGTATCCAGGTCCTTGGGCATACCCAGCAGGCGCTCAGACCACCAGGCCATCTCCCTAGCCCAACACCATTGATCTCATAGTGTTGAGCACGAGTGAATCTGTTCTGTTGTTGATATGGCAGAAGCCCCCTTTAGAACAACCCATGTGGACAACAGTTGTGAGCACCACACATTCCACACACACATGACAGTGGTCCACAGCCACCAGGAATGGACAGAAACAGGGAAAGTTTGAACGGGGTGGGTCTTTCTATGCCAAAGACTAAAAGGAAGAATGAGAGGCAATCCCTGGCTGCACTGAAAGTGAAGAGGAAATCCTGAAACGCAACCACAGAGAAGAGCCTTGACAGTTCTGCACCCAGCTGGGCCTGGTGGCAAATACCTGTACTCCCAGGTGAGAAGCTCAGGCAGGCAGATCACAGATGTGAGACCAGTCTGGGTGAGTTAACACACCCTTGTCTTAAAAAATGAAAAAGGATTAGAGATACAGCTCAATGAGAAAACCTTCAGTTCAATTCCAGAACCACTAACCAAAAATCTTGCATTTAAATTCTTCTCCTAAAAAATTACACATATAATAATCAAAGCAACTTTCAGATAAAAGATTTATTCTAAGTTTTGAGCAGGTGTCCACTACAAAAGAGAAAAGGAGGGGCTGGTGAGATGGCTCAGTGGTCTAACGCACCTACTTAGAACAAGCTTAGCAAAGCACA
>NDGM011043081.1:0-11068 GCA_002564305.1 Octomys mimax | reverse complement strand
GCCTGGAGCATAGAAAATCAGCTGGAAATGCCTTCATGGAAAGCCCTGGCCTGCTCCAACCATCCCAAGACCCAGAATGAGACCAGCACCCACCTATTAGAGCTGTCAGATTTACCCTTCCAACCGAAGCAGAGTGGCAGAAATGACAGCGCTGTTTAATTTTGGCATCTTCTCTTCCACCCTGTTACTGAAACCCCCAGGAGACACTGCTCCTTCTCCCAGAAACCATTCTAACTTTTATTATCCTGACAAACGTCTCCTTTAAAACTGGCCTCCTGGGCTGCTCAGGAGGAGTTACAGCAAGGCAACATGGTAGGTGAGGTCTTAAGAACATGGGCCCAAAGTGCAGCTGCCCACTAACTCCACAGCTGGGCACTAGCCCTCCGGGCTGCAGAATGAGACCAGCACCCACCTATCACAGCTGTCAGAATCTGAAGTGCAGACCTCCGTCCAAGGGCCCCACCGACACCCAGCGCATACAAGCCTCCCGTCTCCCTCTCCACACCAGCACCTGTCACCCACCGACTGGGCAGCAGACAGGGCCAGGTCCCCCAGCTGGTTCAGGAAATATAAGCGGGAGATGGCCGGGATCAGGTCCATGATGAGGTGATAGTCGACCATGTTCCGTGAGTACATCTCCAGCCGCTTCAGGTCATAGGGCAGGAAGAGTGCCTCCAGCTCCCCCCGGCCCAGGACTGTATAAGTGAGAAGAGCCAGATGGGTCAGATGGTATTCATGAAACAGCCCTCGAAACACAGGAGCTGTGTGACAGTGCCAGCACAGACCCAACTCAAGGCTGCCAGCCTCACTGCCACACCAGCATTGGGGACAGCTGGCATGTGACCTTTCCTCAGATTCCCATCCCAACACGATGGGCCAAGCAAAGGCTCTCTATGTTGGAGGGCCAAAGGGCTGCCACCTCAGCTTTCCCACACTGTGTCACTGCTCCCCAGAACCCCACTTACAGTGAGCCCACCTGCCCAGTTCTGTCACAATGTAACTGGCAAAAAAAAAAAAAAAGCATGTGTCTATATGTATGTAGAGATGTGTGCATGACAGCATGACACAAGGAAAAAACTGCTCTTAACTATTTGAACAGAGCAAACCTATGCTGTATGCTTCACATGCTGACCCCAGGAGAGGCAAGCAGCACATTTTTAGTGCAATTTCACCAATATGGAAACGGAGCCCAAGGGAGGCAGTTAGTTCCCTAGATCTGCGGACTTCACTTGGGCTCCAATGCCAGCTGCTGTAGCAGCCGTGACACCAAGTCACCTCCCAGAGCCCTGCCCTGATGCAGAGGGCTACATGTGCACCAAGGCACATCACGGGAGCTAGGGCCAGGAAGTAGGGGGCAGAGGGGAGACTGAGGATCAGAAGCAGGCCGTTGGCTCCCAGGCCAGAGTTCTTCCTGAACAGATGCCGCCCCAACCTGCCACCTCTGCCTGGCCCCACTCACCCGGCTGGGCTGGCTTCCCCACGCTCCTGTTCTGGATGACATTCAGGGCCACAGGAGGAGAGAAGGTGCTGAATTGGTAGGAGAGCAAGGCCAGGAACCTCCTCCGGAAATCTGCGGGAACAGTGGGCTGAGCTGGCAACGGGGACACCAAGTGGCCGCAGCGCTGTCCTGCTCCACTCCACGTGCACACTCACTCACCTTTCCAAAAGGCCCCGAGCCAGGCTCCCCGGTCAGCCTCGTCCTCATCTGCCAGTGTCTTCAGCATGATGCACGAGTGTTCTCCGGTGAGGTCATTCTGAGGGAACACACATCCCCATTTCCACCGAGAGCCCGTCTCCTGGCTGACCCAGGAGATTCTGCACCCTCCCCCACACTGTACCTGGAGCGGGCCTTTACCCTCCCATTCCCACACTGCCTAGCCCGCATACACTGAAGGGCCCTCGAGCTCCATGCGTGCAGCCTCCTATGAGCTGCCATGGAAATGAGTACATCTGCGCCGCTGCAGTCCTGACGTCTGCCTGAACTCATGAAGGACAGCCACGTGTCCCTCTGAGACAGCCCCGGAAGCCAGGTCACAGAGCCCACCCTCCAGCCAACATAGCAGAAAGCCCAGGGCCAAAAGGCCAGCACACAAGGTACAGGCTCTGTCAGGTGCCAAAAGCAGCGACTAGGAAACCACAGGTTTCAAAATGTTTTACTGTGTAACAACAAAGCCTAAAGATATCTAACAGCCTGAAGAGCGTGTGGGGAGCTAAATGCTGGCGGTAAGTCACGGAGCGCAGCGCAACACTGGGCCACAGCACGCACAGCAGTCCACAAGGAGCGCAGGTACCAGTCTCTGCTCTGACCCATCTGTGCTGCACCCTGGGACACAAGCAGCCCAAATGCAAGGTTCTGCCCCAGTCCCTCCTGACTCCATGCACCTCTGAGACAAGGTCCTGCTGTGTAGTAGTCCAGGGTGGGCTGGAGCTCACCTTGTAGCCCAGGCCTGCCCCAGGCTCCCAAGTGTAGAACAGGGGTGCAGCACCATGCCATCTCTCCAAGTCCTTCTTTAAACTCTCCAGTGGACAAACAACAGGAACCTGAGATCCTGGTCTGACACCCTCCAAAACACGCTCCTTTCCCAGATGGCCTCCCTGTACTCAGAACTGGAAGCCACCAGAAAGCTTCACACCACTGCTGACTGGCATCCTGTGTTCCCAGCTCTGGACCTCCCATCTTGTGGCATGGGATGCAGCAGCCATCCCTCCCGAGTCCTGGCTCCCACGGCTTCCCCTGGAAGACTCTCCTGCCTGAGCAAGCCACTGCCACATGCCTGTGCACCCGTCTTGGTGCCGGCTTCCTTTCACCCTGGGAAGAGTGTCTGCTTGTGCCCCACCTCATCTCCCACCACCCCATCTGCTGGAAAGCTCCTCCATTCACATCTCCAGTACTGTCAAACCCTACGGTCAGCTCCACTCTCCTCTTCACTCCCTGAGCAGCGACGGACACTCCCTCATTTGCTGCGTGTTGCAGTGCTGAGGCAGATCCCAGGGCTCTAAGCTTCACAGGCAGGCACCCTACCCCAGCCTGACTCCTCTCCTTGTGACAGTTGCTCACCCTGACTTCTGCCACCACACTCCCGATATACTCCCACACCATGAGGCTGCGACTCCCCAGTCTCCCATGCTGACCTCCTGCTCATTCCCTGCCCAGACTCACCCTCTTCCGCTTTTTCTTTTAGGAACCGGGGATTGAACTGAGACCCTTGCGCTTGTCAGGGAAGTGCTTATTCTACTGAGCTATGTCCCCGGCCCCCCTCTTCCGCTTTCAACAGCTTCAAGTATTTATCTACTCACTGAGCAAAAGGACGTGAAACTACATATATACTATATAACATGCTAGCAATACAATAGCAAACAAAACAGACCAAAAAATCCTTATCCCACAGAGTGCGTTCTAATACAAATATGCTTATGACTCCCCAGCTCCAATCTGTGCAGCCCCAACTGCTTCCTTCAACTGTGAACCTCTGCAGCCAAGGGACGCAGCTGCTGGCTATAATTTCAAGATCACCCCGAGACCTTTGCGCCCCCTCCTCACATGCTAACTGGCTTGGTTCCTCCGCTGCACCTCTCACTCTGAAAATAGCTCCTACATTCCGCTTTCTGCTGTCCTGACTCATTAGCAAACAGGCTTTGTTGCCTGACCTGATTCTCTGTGGCCGCCAAGTATCTTTCTCTGCCAACACTCTACCTCTCACCTTCCCTCAGTAATCTGCTGAGGCACTGTCACAGACAGTGATCACGGCCCTCCTTCAGATGCTCATTTCTAGCCTGAGTCTACTCAGCTGCTCTGCTCCTAAGACCAGTTTTGCTTACTTTTACAAATTCAGTGCAGGCATCATCTGCCCGCAGGATTTGGCAATCACATGAACACACCTCTGGTACTTTTGCAACTTCATGCTGAAGCACCAGGCTGCCCCGTGCAGCGGGGGAACTGATGCACACTTTGAAGGCCTCCCTAGGACAACTGCTACTTCTGTGCTCTTCAGAGGAACCCTCTTCAGAGGCAGAAGGACACCCACCAGGCAAAAGCAGCAGTGAGACACCAGGGTTCCAAGCAAGGACACACCTGTCACTACCCTCACCCCCTCTGCCTGATGCCTCACTCACAGGAGTCTGTCTTAAATAGACAGGGACAAATCCAGCCCGTTTCCAGAACCTGCAAATAGACAAGGAGAGTAAGTTGCCAGGGCCCCCTCGGCAGAACATCTGCGACACAGGGACACATCACACACACAGACAACACCTCTGAACTCTTCTTTTTCAAGGCCAAGAGGGAGATGCCAGGAAAAAAATCAGACACTTACTTGAGAAGCCTGGGGGTCAGGCCATAGGAAACCCCCAGGTAATCCAGGCGCTCCGCAGGCCTCTCGCTCAACTTGAGGAGCAGGGGTGGCAGGTCCTTCCGGGGAGTGATGACCTCTTCCAACAAGCTGACGGCCTGGGGAGAGGTAGGAAGAGAACACCGGACACTCAGAGGGACAGCGACAAACAACCCTGCTGGCCCACACGATGACTGACAGGTTTCTTGGTTTGCTCTTGTGGTTTTCAAACAGAAGCCAGTTAAGTGATCATCCCCAGGTGTTCCAAATGTCTACATATGTGTGGACCCACACTTCTGGCTTGAACACAGAAAGGGGCCACATAGTTTAGTAATGCCCAACATTCATCAAGGGACAGAAAGAAGTAGGGTTTGGAAAATCCAGCTCTGACCTGACAAAGTGACAAGCCTCTGTGGCTGTCATTTTTAAAGCCCCTTCCCTAGCTTCCCTATGAAATACCATACAGATCAATGCATATGCAAAAAGCTGACACAGCCACTAGCGCCAGTCATCCTGAACTAGGAAAAGACAAGAGCTTGCTGGAGTCTGGGCTTAGTGCTAACAAAGACCGCAGGCCAGGGAATCTCAAACCTAACCTTATGTACCCGGCACCTGGGGAGCAGGGCCAGCGCCTGGATGGCTTCCTCAGAGGCCGGGCTCACAAGTGTACACTGCTAACAAGTTCCCTGGTAACGCTGAAGGCACTGGCCTGAAGACCTTGGCCTCAGGCTGGAGAGAACAGCTGCCTTTCCAGCGGGAGCTCAGGCCCCTGCTGATTCTCAGACCCACAGAATGATCCCCAAGAACCAGGACAGGCGTGTGGCCGGCACATGCTCACCTCGCTGCTTACGGTGCGTATTTCTTGTGATGCCTCAAGGACCTTTTCCTCCAGACACAGGAACCTGCCTTCGTAGTACATCTGCAGCAGCTGCAGAGCTCGGCTGCCATAGCCCATCTGTGAGCAAGAGGGGGCCACGGGGGAAGAGATATTCTCAGCCTGCTTATACCACTTCTACCCCTGTGTTGGTCCGAGAGCCTTCCCTGTGCCTGGAGGGAAGGTTCACAACCTGCTTCACAACCAGCTCCTTACGCACAGCACCAAGCACACTTGCCCTAAAGAGCTGCCAGCCACATGGCTGGAGTGGCACAGGATCACATTACCCCTTGGTAGTCCGGGTGAACAGCAATGCGAACAACTCTTCCACCAGAAAGGCCACCGAAGTCTGGATCTTGGAACTGTGCAGGAGACATGAAACCATGTTCAGCAACACAAACAGCCTCCAGAGCACCAGATCTGCCCACTCAGCTGTGCTAGGGAGGGCCCTTCACCTGCTCTGACACTGTCCACGGAATCAGGTCCCCCGAAGCCTTCTTGCCTCGAGACAGGCTATTCAATATGGACTGGCGAGAAATCTCTCCCTCAAGGCACACCTGAGGGGAAAGTGGGGCCCCATGTTGCTGGTTCTCTGAAAAGGCCAGGTGCTTCCACTCCCTCGCCCCTGGTTCAGCCCTGAAACTCACCAGCACCATTCTAACAGAACCTTTACTACTACGCTCTGCGGTAATAAGAGACCAGAACACAGACATCCTTATGGCCCCAAAAGTAAAATCCACCAATAAGAGGTTCTCTACACGTCTGCCTGTGCATGCAACACTGAAGACGGGATGCTCACCCAACTGTGCAGAAGAGTGTGCACTCAGAATAACGCAAGTATCCAATAGCACAATGGCAGAACAAATTATCACAATGCGTATAATCAAACAGTATGTAGACTATGACTGACACACTGCTTAAAAGAAAAGCAACTACCAAATACTATGATCCCACAATGATGAAAAAAAAATAAGGTAAAAATACACATATATGCCAGGCATTAGAAATTTCCCCCAGTTGCTAGGCTTCATTTTCCAAGTACCACATACTGCTTTTGTAATAAACGGGAAAACAAGCTCTGCCTTTTACCACCCATCAACAGTTTCTGTGGCAGCTTCCTGCCACACACTCCCATCACCTCCCTTTACTTCACAGCCACTGGCTCCAGGCCACGATTCCAATGCTTCTCCCACGACAGTGGTCAAAAGTGCAACCAAGTCAAGGACACAAGGGTGCCTGTACTCTGTACCTGGACAACTGCAAGAACTTCGGGCAGGGCATTCTGGGTGGGGGGCACAGGAGGCAGAAGGCAGAAGAGGTGGTGAGCAGGAGCGTCTGACAGCATCTGGAGATCGTTGGGAGAGTTCTGCGGGTACAGAAGATGGTCAGCAGGAAGCGCTCCTGCTCACCCTTCATATAGGAGACCGGATGCACAATGGTCCCCAGAGCCATGCGAGGCAATGAAACGCAGCAGAGTGCCTCTGTGGCACCGTGGCAAGCCTGAGGCACTTCAGGGGGCTAACTGGGACTGAGCAGCCCAGGCCCACGGTCCTCCCAGCCCAGATGCCTATGGTGTAGAGGAAGTGCATTTAGGGCCATTTATTTCACAGCGGGGAAGGGGACTTTCTCTAGGGAAGTGGCTAAGGGCTATTTCAGGAAAAGCTGCCGGCACATACAACTCTTCAGCTTTCCAATACCGACTGTTCATCAAAATGCTACCTAAACACGCAAGGCATCCTTCCCAAATTGCCCCATTGTTTCTAAGATTCTCAGTCCTCTGATTTGCTGCTCCTGTGTAGTGAGACCCTGTAGACCCTGTACTACGTACATACATACATACATGAAAAACCAGTTCAGCAGTGCAAACCTGCTATCTGGCTTTGGGGCAAATGGTGCCACTGGGTTCCATGTATGATGGTGTCTGAACCTATCAGTTTGACAGGCAGGCGAGAAACACAACACCCTTTCAGAACAGGCAAAGCCTTCTACTCTCACTAGCTCCCACTCACAGAGCTACAGGCAGGAATTCCAACACAAAACTGGAGGTGCACAGGAGCCGCACAAACTGCTGGGAAACGTGACCCTTCAGCAAAATTGCTGCACCTCACGTAGGCTATTTAAGGCCCACTGGAATGGTTACCTGAGCCACTGGTAACAGAAGTGTTTCAAGTAAAAGGATACCAAGGGTACTGCAGCTACTTCCTGCTGGAGGTTGCCCAGGGACCAGCTGCATGTACCTTGTAGTGAGACGCCACATAGAGGGCCATGAGCCGCTGCAGGAAGACTTCAGACGCCTTGTGGTAGCAAAAGAGGGTATCCCGGTTAACATAGTAGCTGGGCTGGAGTCAAGCAACTGAACCAAACCAAACAGAATTCAAAACACAACAAACTGAAAGACAGATTCCCCTCTCCTGGGGGAGAAGCCCAGTGTCCCGAGGGAAGAAGAGAAAGGAAATCAAGAATGTCACAGAGAGGGCGCTGTGTGCTTGCTGTGGCACACATGCTATAGGTTCACCAACACGGTTCTATGCTCTTATTTCTGACACAGGGTCTATGTTCCCCAAGCCGCCCACAAACTCCTGGAGCTCCAGTGACGCTCCTGCCTCAGCTTCCTCAGTCAGCACAGGGACTACAGCCATGCACCATGTCCAGCAAGACTATTCAAGCAGGGCCTTTCCTGAGAGAAAGGTCCTATGAAATACAGGGCTGGGACACTTTTCATTTCTGTACCACCCTATCACTTTCACAGGGCCAGGAGACCCGGAGGATACAGTTCACAGGCTTCAGGCAAGGGGCAGCCCGAGATGATCCGGGTAATGTTGAGGCAATCCAGGCACAGCAGGTCGCTCAGCCACTTCTCTACAGCATCCCCAGGGGCATATCTGATGGACTCTTGGAGGGAGACCTCATGCAATGTCCGCGCTGTTACCCACAAGAAACAACTGTTAAGCATCCACCGTGTAAAAGAGCAAGAAAGAAAGTTCCACTTCCTTTTCTTCACATGGTGAAGAATAATACTGCACACGTACTGTGCAAGAATTTAAACTGGGTGGTTTTCAATTGCTTTTGGTGGGTATTCTACTTCGCCTGATACCAACCCCACAGTGACGTTACTAAGTCAGTGCAGCAGTGCCCCAAGACAGGGACAGACAAGGCTCAGCCACCACGAAGTACAAATCTAGCTCCCAATTGTCACTGGATTGCTCTTCTTAGGAGAAATTTACTTCATCACCTGGGGACTCAGCCTTTCTGTCTGATACCAGGGTTTAGAACTAACCCTGAGGTCACAGGCGTAGCAAGGGTCCATTCAGAGTCTAAGTGGACCTGCTGTGACCTGCAGGGCCTTGTCAGGGGTTACAGGTACCTGATGCCAGTCTGGCTGTCATCGTGGTCTTGTTCTCGGCAGTGGTGCTGACCTGGCTCTGGGCACTCTGCTGACGGAGCTGCTGAATTAGCTTCAGGGACAGTGACCGGCCAGTGCCCTCATAGCTAGGAGAAAGACAAAGACAACCAGGCATGAGCTCCCTAAAGCACTCTCAGGGGCGGGACGACCTGCTCATCTTGGAGGTGCCAGCCTAGCACCCACATGCCAAAGGAGCTCGTGTCTGGGCTCAGGTGCTGGCACCCACTCAGCACCTTGGGGCCAGAAGGTCCACTTTTAAGCCTCATTCTCCAAAGGGCATTATCCCACTCACCTCACAGGACTCTGGCATGAACAAAAACCAAAATCTAAGAGCTGAAAAAGATAACCTAAGAAGACTCTAGCACAGTGAATCTTGACCAAAGTTAAAACAGCCAACAGGAGCAGCTGCCAGAATGAGTACACACGCAGAAAGAATGGAGAGCATTTCCCATCAGGGAAATTAAGATAAAACAAATTCACAAGTGGCTCGCATGTCCACTTTCACTTAAAAGGTGGTTGAAAATGGCTAACTAAAAACTTAAAAAACAAACCAAATCATGTATACTGTGGTCACTAAACCAGCTCTTCTCACTTTGAGCATTTGCTCTTTGTTGTCAGAAGCACGTGTGACCGCAGGGCACACACTGGTCGGCAGAGTTCCCACTTTAATTCTTAGTATCAACTGTTCCATAGCAGTCATGAGCACACTTAAGGGCTGTACACATACTTGCCCTTGCTCCAGTACTACTGTAACACATGATCCAAAATCCAGAATTCTGAAGTGCTCCGTTCCCCTTCCCCATCCCACATGAAGCCCTTCCACAGGAATTCCACCCACTCTTTCTGGAGGATGGGGCGGTAGGGGGACCATGATGAGTGTTTATAAGCAACAAAATTTAAGTCTAGGATCGCCATAGCTTGTGTCTAGATGACCCCAAAACTCATGCAGTCATCAGGGGGTTTTTTCAGAGGTGGCAGGACTTAAGAATTTGTGATGCTGAGACTAAGGTGTCCAACTACTAAATCAGCTCACCGACAGCCCTGCACCCACCCTCAGCTGGTAGCCTGAGTGACTGTCAAAGGGGCAGCAAGCAGCTGCTGCGGGAACCTGCAGCCCCACCTACCCTGCCATGAGCTGTTTCTCCTCCGCACTGCCTATCTGCCCCTTGCCCTGCCGTGAAGCCAGCTGACTATAGACTAAGACCTCTACGAGCAGTGAGCTAAATAAATCTTCCCTCCTCTAACTTTGTCTGTCAGGTATTTTGTCTCAGCAACCAGACACTAGAGCTGCTATTCATGGATTTCTTGAAACCTGACTATATCTACAGATAGGAGACAGGCATCACATGGGTTCTGCTTAGGGAGGCTTTTGTTTTTTAGAAATGGTGGCTCCTTTTGCTTTGTGTGTGTGTGTGTGTGTGTGTGTGTGTTGATCAAACCCAGGACAGCACCATACTCTGGGGTTATACTCCTAGCTCTAGGTCCCCAAGCTCTTCAGTCATGTGTTGCCCACTTAATTTCAGACCAGAAGGCCATGGCAGCCTAGTAGGAGGCCAGCTCCTGCCTGAGAAGTCCTCAAGAGCAATGAAGCAGTCTTGACAACTCAGCTCAACAGATCCTGCACACATTCACTGCAGGCCGCCAACGCACAAGAACTGACCACAGGAGTCCCGACTCCAACCCAGAGGCCTTACCCATTGATGGTGGATGCCATGAAAACCAGGTAGGGCCCAAGGAGGCTCTTCACCAGGGGGAGAGGGATGGCAGCAGCTTCGTCAATCACAACAAGTTCAGCCTGGCCCAACTTCACTGCATCTGCGGGATGTATATACTGCCAGGAAGAACATTGAGATGAAAAGCATGGCTGCCTAAGCCACAGCTGTGACTCACAGGCCCTTGGCCCTGGGCTCTCCACTCCCTTGCCTCCTCGCTCATGTCCTCCATTTCGCTTTTGGCTGGTGGGGCAGGAATGGAATGGCTGAGGAGTCAGACACCAGGCAGTAGAGATAAACCAGTGCCATCACTGAGTGGTGACCCTGCACATGCCATTTAACTGCACAGGGCTTCTCCTCTATGAAAATATCAAAGCAGCCCAGCCTGAGCTTGGCTTAGAATGTTCATAGATGGTGGAGGCCTTTTCTTTCCTGCTTCCCTTTTATCTCAGGTTTGTACCCAGCCTTGGATGAGGGAATCTAGCTCAGCCTACCCTGCGGCCTTCCAGCTCACACTGGGTGCTGCGCTCCCTGAAGCCACCCATCACCCCTGCCCTGGGTGGCTGGGGCGTTATTCTCTTCGTGTGCACACACACACAGCCACTCTATGACTTCATGTACATAAGCAACACCTTCAGTTTTCTAGGGCTTCTTGCCATTTTAAAGTGATTCGAAAAGTGCCAGGAAGGGGGACCGAGGAGATGGCTCAGTGGAATAAGCGCTTCCCTGGCAAGCGCAAGGGCCTGAGTTCAAT
>NDGM011043048.1:0-12097 GCA_002564305.1 Octomys mimax | reverse complement strand
TTTTGAAACTGTCTTGTTATCTTTCTCAATAAAATTAATGAAAAGTAAAAAAAAAAAAAAAAAAAAGAAACCTTGAGCCACAACTGAGGCGGCTCTGGATTCCTGACTCACAGAAATTGATACAGAAAAAGTATTGTTTAACCACTGAGTTTCAGTATTCCCCAGAAATTGTTAATGAATATGCTCCAGTAGACATGGGAGACCAAGCTCCAGAGTTCATCTTGGCCAGAGAGAACAGGAAGCAGATGTAGTCTCAGGACTTTCGATTCTATGATTGGCATCTGAGATTGTCCTACAGCCTGATCAGAACGCAGCTGTTAATTTATGTTTAAATTAATGTTTAACTTAATATTTAACTTAATCTTTCCTGTGCTTGTATGATGAACCTGAGGGACCCATAGGGAAAGAAAGACTTGAGAATTAGAGAAAAGTGTCTGAAATGTGTGAGAGGTATGGGCTCAGCGTGGATAGCAAAGGGGAATCTGGTTCAGACTGAAAATTCAAGGGGAGTCTCTGTAGGCTTGCACCTCTTTCCAGGGCCTTGCTGGTGATCTGTCTGGCAGCAGTGCATGTTTCTTAACTAAGCAGGCCCACTGCCTACAGGACAGGAGCATCTGGAGGAAGTGGAGGGAGAGGACCCATCTTGCCTGTGGGCAGCCTGCTGGGACCCAGGAGCTGAGAAGCATCATAACTCCTAGGTCTGTCCCACATTCCTAGCACTGAAGTCCAGGCTCCACTGCATTCCATGTGCAGACTTGTGAGACTTTAGCCACTTGCGGATCCTTTACAGTGACATGGCACGGCTGGGTGCCATAGGTACTAACCTTTACACAATACCTTAAAAGCACTTTTAACACTGATTTTATTTTATTTCATTTTATTTATGTTATATTATTCTATTCTGTACAGAGTCTCATTTCGCAGCTCAGACTCATAGTAATCCTCTTGTTTTCAGCCTGCCCAGCAGTGTGATTACAGGCGTGCATCACCATGCCTGGTCTACGTGAGGGGCTCAAAGCACATGGAGTGAGGGCCAGCACAGCGTGTGTTGCTTGGGATCGAACCCAGGTCCCTGTGCTTGCCTAAGCAGGCAGTTGGTCTATGGATCTATCTCACTGGCCCTTAAAACTAATTTTAAAAGTTCACTAATTTTTAGACTAGAAACAGAAATAGGGGCAAGTACAAATTCTGTGATGATATGTTTTAAAGGAAAACAGAGACTTGGAAGCTAGACAGTGTCCGAACGGAGTATCAGTTACATCATCTTGTAGCACATTCTTAGATGCTATTAACACGACTCTTAATTTTCTCATCTAAAGTAGAAATGAGTCTCTCCCTTGCGAGAGCCCGATGAACGGCACAGCTGACCCTCACTGCTCCCAGGTAGGACCTACCGAGCGTCCCCTAGGCAGGCTCCACGGCGCTGAGTGTGACACTGCTGAGAAACGAAGCCATTAGAAGACCTTTCTGAACTCACTGCTACTGTTTTCTTCCTAATTAGGATGGAAAGCTCGCTCTTCAGACTGGGAGCTATTTGCCAATCCTGGGCCATCCTACATCTCTGGGAGTTGTACTATATGTCTGTCTGTTTGCTTGTTTAGAATTTCAACTTCGGTTGCTTGAATGAGTAAGTCAGCTCCCCAAAGGAAAATGAAAAGATAAAGAGAAGCCGGCTCAGAGGAGTTGGCAGATGGTACCTGTGAGGATCTCGGCCGCATGTTCTGCCATTTTCCGGATCACAAGCCTCAGGACTCCGCCTTCCAGGCTCAGCAGCAGGGCCCCCACGCCCTCCGACAGCTCTGTGGACAGAAGCAGACCGTCCTTGTTCCAGGTCCGAAACTGGAAGCTCACCGAGAGCCCATCAATTTGGGGGGTGCCGGGCAGCAGCAAATAACTGCTGCTGGAGTTGACAAATGTGATGGGAACAATTTGTGGTTCAGAGCAGGAAAAAGTGACATTGCCCTGGAAAACAATAAAAATCAAACATATAAAAGCCATTTTTTATTCTGCAGTCTGACAGCTGATATAAACAACCACCTGGAGCTGACCTTAATTTCAGGATCATTCCACATTCAGTTGCAGGATCTTAAAGGCAAAAACACTACGTCAGCTTTGGCCAGGTACAAGCGCTAGAATGTTCTCTGCTCCAGATGTAAGGGTCATTAGGATATCTGTAAAGAGGGCCATCTGAGCCTTTAGGAAGGGAGAGGGACAGAAGCAGCAACATTTTCTAGGGAACCCAAAATATGAAAATGACTACATTCACTCACTGCATAAATTCACACACCAAGGCAACTAAGTGTCAAGTTCTGGGGTGGCTCTAAAGAGACACACACAGAAAAGCTTTGGTATGGTGCGGAGTGCTCTGTAAGAGCCTGCAACTCATAGAAGAGATGCTCAAAGAGCCCATTAGACAGTGTGTTTTCACATGGAGGAGAAGCTTGGGCAGAAAAAGATCATAAAGGAGCAAGTGTGAGCAAGGTGACATTGTCACACCAATGCACGCTGTGTGCAAAAGCTTGGGGAGAAAAGTGTAGTGGTATTGGTGGAAGGTGACAGGGAGCTTGGCCTTCTACACAGTGGGCGGGGTCGAGAAAAGCCCCGAAGGCTGTGAGGAAAGGCAAGCGGAAGCAGAGTTGGACAGCCCTTTGATGCTGGCTCCATGGTTGTTACGCAGACAGAGAAGCTGAGGCATGACAGTGGTCGAGGCCAGTTTAATAAGAACATTGGCAGAACACAGTGTGGGAGGGGGTGGGAGGGCCAAATGTGGGGAACACCAGGATATCTAGAACAGAACCAGGAAGAACACTGAATAGATTTTTCTGTGCATAAGTCGAGGAAGACTAGGTCCAAATTTCATTGAGAATGACAGAGTAAGTCTCATTACTAAAAATCTATGGGGAACAAGAGAAATGGATCTGTGAGCTCCATCCACTGAGCTACATGCTGGGACTGATTCCAGGGAGGTGGAAGGAGAAAGTCTGGAGTCCTGCGCTAGCGCTGGATAGGTGCTGCATTATGAAAGCTATGTGGGGTGTGTGTGTACTACAAATTTTGCAACCAACGATGACTCCTTTTCCATCTCTGTCTTTTCTAGGCACCAAACATTCTCTTCCACAATGCTGCAGTGAGCTCACTGAAGAAAGCTCACACCAACAGCCACACACAAACCACGTTTCCTGTAAAGGTTTCTTTTTGAAGTCACAAAACAGACTTTCACGCATGGCGCTGTAGCTCATTGGTGGGCCTTCTCCCCACTTATGCAAGTAGACACAGGGAAGCTTGCTGGCTTGACTAGCAGCTTGAATTTAATTCCACTCAGCTGGCTAAGAGGCACAGTTACGTCCCAGTGCAGAATATGCGCAAGTCCTAGAGAAAATTAGATCCAAAACCTCTTTCCCTAGGTTTCAACCATATTCATTTATGATAGTGTTGTGTTCCTAAAAACACACGACTATTATACAGACTCCCACCAGAGCTCCTGCTTTACTAAAGACTCACTCATTAATCATGTTGCTACGAGCATATGTTTGCAAGATCATTTATTAGAGCTACTTAGATGTTTTCTTCCCTTTAGAGTGGATCACTAGAAGTTAATTAATGGGTCAAAGAATAATACTTTAAAATGCATAAAAACACAGCCCACAGTTTACCCTGCTTCACCCTGCCAGACAGTGAGCTGAGCACGTATGTGCATGCCTTGTAAATACTGTGCAGGGTGCTGTGCTGTATCATACTGTCCATTTGAAAGGTGCACAAACTGGGCTCAGCAAGAGTAAATAAGGAATCCCATAGGACTCGTTAGCAGTGACCAGGGGCGAGAGTCCGTGTTTGTCTGAGTTGGAAGTCTTCTGTGCTTAATCACCCTCGCTATACGTACCTCCTCAGCTCCAAGGCCATGATGCCATGTTTAAAAGGATACACTTTTCTGCACTTTACCTCATAGCTATTTGAATTCTCAGGGGTTTTTTTGGTAAATTTTCTATCAGGAAGGAAAGCTCCCCACTGATGAAGCCCTAATTGTGATAGGGCTGTCCTTTGGAAGAAGCGAAAAGCAAAAGCACAAATGCTCTACAGGGAGGTGACAGCAGTGGCTTCTCTCCCCTCTTTTGCAACCTGAGATCTGTATCATTTCCTGTAATAAGGAGTTCTTCAGATCTGAAGCCATAGAAGGAGTGACAGTTGAGACATCATAAGGAAGATAAGACAAAAGCATATGAGGTTATAAACCTGTATCACTTATGTAAATATAAAATTTAGAGCGAGATAGCTCAGTGGACTAAGTGCCTTATTTAGCTAGCACAGGGACCAGGGTTCAATCCTCAGTCCCACATGAGGTACTGGCCCTGCCCCTGGGACACACTGAGCTGGTGACAGAGTCCAGGAGTGGCGGCACCAGCGTGTAATCCCAGCGCTTGAAAGGCTGAAAACAGGAGGATCACTATCAGTCCAAGATGCATAGTGACATCCTGCACCAAATACATAAATGAAACTAAAAATAAATAAAATATAAAATTTATCTAGTCCAAGCCTTCTTCTTAAGTTCTCTGCATGACATCTACAGGAGGTTGACATCAGGAAAATGGAGGGTTAGAAAAGCTTACTTCTTCTGGCAAATGTCTGGCTGTTGCCTCCCTCTGTGCTATAGCTAATGGGATCAACTCCTGAGAACTAGGGAGAAGAGCTCAGATTCTAAGATGCCCCTGCATTGGATTCTGGAGCAAGGACTTCAGACAAATGACTACTGTGTTCTCATTGGTTAATGCAAAACTGAGTGGGGATCACACCTTGCTTAACAGGGCTCAGGGAAGAGACCATGTATGAGGTATGTGCTTTCCCATGGCTTGTTCTCTGGTTTCCTATAATTTCCTCCACTTTTCCTGCTCTATCCATTAAACTTTCTTTTGCTCTTCTTTCTCAAAGGTCAGAGAGAAATCCCTCATTCAATAACTGCGATGGAGAGGCACATATGTGGGCATCAACAAAGAAAGCTAATCTTAATCTGGAGGAATAAAAACGTGTTCCTTAGAAGGTGATATTGACACTGAGATTTTTTTTGAACAGGGAATTGAACTCAGGCCCTTGTGCTTGCCAGGGAAGCACTTATTCCACTGAGCCATCTCCTTGGCACTGACACTGAGACTTTAAGAAGAGCGGGAGCAATCACATACTGAACAGAGGAGAGACAGATTTGTAAAGGCTGGAGGCAGGAAAATCTGCAGGATATTGAGGACCTAAAAATGTGGCTGTAGTTTTGAAGCCAACACCACAGTAGGCGAGGTGTGGTGGCACACGCAGCCCTGAGAGTATCAGCTTTCAGTCCATGGTGAGGTTCTAGAACTTTATTCTATGGGAAAATCGGGACATTAAGAGGTGCAAAGAAACTGATATAACCACGAAGGCAGATTCCACACTGAATTTTGGAATACTACCTACTCCTTGAAACTGTTCTTAGGGCTTGAGAGTGTCCTGTGTGTGAGGCAAGTGGTCATTTGTCACACTACAGGCAGTGATCATGCTAATCTAGTGAGCAACAATTGAGGGTTTGTTGAGGATAAAAGTGATGAAGCGTTACCTGCCTGTATCAACGTGACTAATCATGGAGTGTACAGATTCAGTATTATTCTTGGACCTCTGAAGGTATTTGAAGATGAACTTAGCACATGATTTAGTGGGTTACAGTACAGTAGACTGCTCTCCCCAGAGTGCCTGGGCATTGTCCTACCTGCTGAGGACCTAGGGAGAACAAAGGCAAATGAGGCAAAGGGTCGCATCTTTTTGTTTCATGCCTCCTTATGCGACCTGGGACATTTGATGTGCTCTTCTTCAGTGTCCTTGGGCTGGGACTGATGCCTTCAGGTTGCCTGTTTCTCAAGCTCATAAGACACTGAAAGGGAGCCAATTGTTCATAATGAATATCCTGCTTCTGTTTCTCTAGAGTAAGACAACTAACACAACTAACAGGGGAGAGGAAGCAGAGTCCTGTTCCTGAGGACTTCACAGGCATGTTTGATAGATGGTGCTTACAGGGGAAAGGCGAGAGGATCAACGCTAGATCCCATTCTCCACTGACTTAAGGCCATCACTTGGCTTGCGTGTTGCACCTTGGTCACCAGCACTGCTCTGAGTGGAATGTGCGGGCACACTAACAGGAAATAAGAGGTCTTTAGCTCATTCTCTGTCTCCTTGCACTGTTTCTCCAGCAATCATCCCATACCTAATTGTCCTACACCACATTTCCCTCCACCAGGTGTGGCCCTCCTCCTTGAACTCCCTTCCCACTCTCTTTCCTCAGGCCCAGGGGACCTTCCTCCTCACCCACCCCGATACTTTCTCCAATATCTTCATCCCTATCGTGGCTTCCCTCTTCACTGGCTTTCAATGTGCCACTTGCAGACATTTGTCTTGTATTTTTTTTATAGTGTTACTAATTAGCTTCCTCTTGACTACCGCATGAGCCTTACATAAGAGCACACGGCAATTAGGTATAGAGGATCTTGCTTTGAATTTTTAGAAGAAAATAAGTCTGTTACATTTAGGCAGAACTGGATTTTTGTCATGAATATTTAGTGAGAAAAAAAACATATCAACTTTTGGATCTTTTGTTTGCCACTGTAACTAAGAGAGATTCTAATAAAAGAGGGGCTGGTTTAGGATGCAGTGAGATCATACTTTAGGAACCTAAAATTGTTCCTAAATTTCTTCTCTATTTTTTCCCGTAGCATATTTTTCTGGATGAACAGAGCTGAGTCACATCTAGAGCTTTAGTTTCTTTGTTACAAGCCAAAGCTGTTGGTTCCAATGTTCCCACATGTTCTTTAATTGCTCTATATCTCAGGCTCAGGATGAACATTTTTATCAACTACATATTTTTGGATGGCAGGTATGCATCTTCTGAATCATTTGATTGTTGCTATGAGTCTTTTACATGCTTCAAATTTTTTGTATGAATGACCAAGAGGCTACAAAAAGAAACTTTGGCCTTTTTCTTACAAGTTTGTCTTTCTCTAAGGAAGCATACAAGGATTTCCATAGATGGGAATGATCACAACTATATGTGGTATGTCTACATATGATCATATTTAAAATTTTATATATATATATTTATATGTAGATATCCAGTCTTATCAAACACCCCTATCCTACTAGGATATGAGAGCCAATTGACTGATTACACTTTTTTCTTCCCTTCCCCCCAAATGCATCCTAAAATATTTTGCAAAAAGAATACAAGATATATGATGAGCTGTATGAAGAATGAGAGCAGCTGAAACTTTATTTCAGTTTCAGCTGGAAAATGGGAGAGACTAAAAAACCAGCTACTTTCTCAGGGTGTTGCTCACAGACTGTACTGTAAAAGCAGAGGAAAATGCTGAGAGTGGATATGGGTTGTGAGAAGTGTCTTCCTCCTTAGACACATCCAGGCCATTCTGCCACCAGAACTGAAATGTGTCGAATGCTGACTGAAATCTAACACAATTCATCCAACTAAAAGCTCCCATTTATCTGGGAGTGGCTCATGTAAAGGATATTTTGGGATAATGACATAATTATAGCGACCTTGTGAGTGATGGATGGGTGGGTGCCTCATGACAGCAGCTTTCCTCTGAAACACTTCTGACAAACATGGCTTGGAGTCACTTAGGTCTTCATCATGTGGCTGCAGAAATAATTGAACAGTTGACACTTAGCTTTTCTGTAGAGGGACCAATTCCAGAAGAGGATGCTGTTCTGCCAGACATGATGAAGAAGGACCATAGGAGCCTGAACATGAGTCTCTAACAGATGGAGCAGACCAAGATGTATTAGATAGTGAGATAATTGACCTTTGTGCTGCAGAGCACTCCTAAACTCAGAATCGAGCATGAGCTCACTGCTGACAAGATGTCTTAGCCAATACATGGCTTAATGCCCTAACTTACTGAGCCAGAACAGGGAGCCAGCAGGACGGAGAACAGAGATCTTAACAAACAGACAAATGTATATTCATTTTACAGCTTTATGATTAAATATAATCCTGTTTCTAGCTTAGTTGAGGTCATTGCTGTTCAATACACTCTTTAGACCTTAGTAGCAAAGGTATCTGCCACAATTTCCCACGTAGGTGTATTTTCTTTGCCTTATCTTTCGGCCAGGAACCTACCCTGTTTCAAGCTTTATATCTATTTCTGAGTCTTGTGTTGGCTTCAAAAATCTTAGGTTATGGCCAACATGAGCCATGTATGATGAGCTGCTTATCTGCCACTTTCCTTTGCGGGCGTTTCCCTCCGCCCGATCTTGGATCTGTTGCTTTGGACTGTTTCTTTAGATCCCTTCCATGACTATTAGTGGTTGAATCCACTTAGCTGTAGACTATAGAATATTGTCGTCTGCTCTACTTTAAGCAATAACCTGAGCACAAGCAAAACTAGGAGCACACGAATGCCTTGCAAAAGCAACAGCCTCCCTCCTTCTCAGACTGGTTGGTCAGGATCCAAGCTTCCTGTCTGTGGCCTTCACTCCCTAAACCCTGCTCACCATCTCAGTGGTGAGACCCTGGGCTGGGTTCCTATTGTGTAGGGAGAGTGAAAAGTAGACAACTGCACCATCCCCCACATTTGCTGTTGGAAAGGGGCCTGAGGTCAAAGACCAAGGGAGATTGGTGGTTCACCATGAAGGAAGTGCAGGTGAGTGCAAAGTCTGGAACTGAAGGTCACTGCCAGAAGCGATTGCTGTGCAGGTAGGGCAGAGAGGGAGTGGGTGGGAGGACAGTGCATTCCCAGTGGGACTCCTCCAGCACAGCCGGTGAGATCCTTCAGCACCTTCTTGTTAGGCGTTGGGTGGAGATGATAAGCCAGGTGCAGCTGACCTCAATTTTTAAGACCCCAGGGGAATCCAGCAGACCCAGCTTGAAGTTCTGCTTACCTTGACTGGTTTTAGAGTTTCTTAAATGTGCAACTTCCAAGAGTTATATTCCTGTGCTGAGCTGTTATTTACAAAGAGTTTTCTTTGTGGGTGTTTGTTTTGTTTTTAATCATCATCCCGACATTACAACACCCTGGTGAGCAAAAAATAGAGCTAGCGGTGCAAGGCTGAGTTTCAATCATGAGGCATCAAACAAAGCCAATCAAGCATTTATAAGCAGGGGAAAATGATTTTGATTCCATCTAATTTGTAGGGAAAGAATTCAAAGCCAGTTTTTGATTTTCCAAATGAGTACAACCATTTCTAATTTGATTTGTCGGAAAACTACCAAGACTGACTGGCATGCTATCAGCATGTGTAAGGGAGAGACTGCTCTGTGTGTTCAAATTATTTTCCGTATTTACAAACTTAGGAAGAGTAGGGATTAAATTAGGGCTCTTTTGTGTGTTTTGGGGGAGACAGAATCATTAATATATTCATTTATTTATTCAACAGATCCCTAGTGAGCAGCCGAGGAGGGCTCTGTGGTTGAGCACCCAGCCAAGAGGCAGGCAGGGGGACGCTGCCACCCTAGGGTCCGCTCAGCAACAGGATGAGGCTCACAGAACGTGTCATCACAAACGTGCTCCAGTGCCATGAAGGTCACATGTTACTGTGGAGATAGCAAGCAATGGGACTTTACAAAGCGCCTTTGGATTTGAGCTTGGTGGGAGAAGTGGGGGGCAGAGAGATGGGAGCAGGATTAGACCAGGAAAGAAAATACGAGAAAGCAAACATCAGGAAGAAGAGCATGGTGCTTTATACCAACTTAGGGATGACTAGATGCGTGACAATGAGATCACAGCCAAAAGTTGTTTTCTGCCAAAAGAGGTCTTTAAACATAGAGACCAAGCTCCTTTGAGTTTCACTCAGGAGACAACTCTGGTAGAATTATCTTTAGAATTGGAGGCAAGCTCCAAGAGTGGCCAGACCCGGTATCCACGTAGCAATGCCTTTGGCCTTCAGGCTCCTGTCATCAGAGGCTCCCTGCCTGCCACCCACTGCCTTTGACCACAGGGATCCTTCCTGACTCTGTTTCCTTGCCACCCTTTCAAATCTCCTAGCTCCTAGTTCCATCTGTCTGGCTTTAGATTGAGTTTTCCCCCTTCTGATGTCCATATTTTGTGATTACTCCCTATGCCCTAAAGATGAACTCTCTCAGCAAAGGTTTTGGTGTGACTGTCCATTCCAGAGGAAACCTATAGGATAACTTCAGTGCTTGAGGAATCCAGTGGAAGAGAATGAATAATAGGCCAAGGCTTAAGCTAAAATTTCTTTCTTTTGGGCCAATCAGATAGCTCAGTGGACTAAACCACCTGCTTAGGCAGAGTTCAGTGGCTGGGTTCAATCCCTGGTGTACCCCCGGTGCATGCTGAGACCATGATGGAGACTGAGTGTGGTGGTGTATGCCTGAAATACCAGTGCTTTGGAGACTGAAAACAGGAGACTCACTGAGTCTGATCTATGTAGTGGGACCCTGTAGACCATGTCTTAAATACATAAGAAAAATAAAATCTCTTTCTTTCATTTTAGAAAACAAAACTATCCTGAACCCTCTCTATTTTTATTACTGACTATGATATAAAACTATTTTGAAATATGAATCAAGAAACTAAAAAGTTTGGGGCCAGGGAGATGGCTCAATAGAGTAAATGCTTGCCTGGCAAGTGCAAGGGCCTGAGTTCAATCCCCGCTTCTGCCAAAGAAAAAAGTATTAATAATCATTTTCCATATCACTTTTATTTGCAGAAGTCTGTTCTCATGGAACAATCTGAAACTGGACCAAGATTTATACACTAAACCTATTTATAATAAAACAAATCTGGATCTAAAATTATACAAATTGTTAAGCAAAATTATGATATGCACACATGACACACTATTTTTCTATCACTAGTAAGGATGTTTAAGGTAACCAAGAAAATTGCTTATAGTATATTATAAAATTAAAAGAACAAAAGGTAAATTTGTATATATGAATAAAGCAAAATATATGCATGTAAATACATGGGTGCAGAACAGAAACTAATTTGTTTAACAGTTTTTCCTTTGTAAGTGGTAGAATTACAAATTTTCTTTATAGAATTGAACTTCATATTTCCAACGCAACTAAAATGAAAAATTATAATATTTATTTATTTATTTATTTATGTATTTGGTGCAGGGTCTCACTACACAGCTCGGGCTTGTAGTTATCCCCCTGTTTTCATCCTCCCCAGCGCTGGGATACAGGCGTGTGCCACCAATCCTGAACTTTGTGGCCAGCTCAGCACGCCCTGGATCTGGGCCAGCATAGCACGTGGTGCTTGGGATCAGAGCCCCATCCCCGTGCTTGCCTAAGCAGGTGCTTCATCCACTGAGCTAACTCAGCAGCCCAAAGAATTATAATTTTGTAGGAAAAGTTTGAGTTAAAGATGTTTCCAATATGAATGTATTCGACAGCTTTCATTACAAATGTATTCAGAATTAGTAGCAGCTATTGAGGAATCTGTATAGATTATTAAGAAAAAGAAATAGTAACAATTTATATGATTAGGAACAGAAGCAGCTGGGCATGAAACCCAATGTCTCTGATTCTTAAAAAATAGTTTCTGCGCCAAATCACTTCACAATGCTTACTTCCTCTGCTGCTATCTTCAGTCACGTGCCAGTCTCCTTCAAATAGGACAAAATAGCATTCATTAAATTAGTAACCTTCAAAGGAGGTAGATGTCATGGTGGTGGTATTCAGGTGTATTTAGGCGTGCTCCTTCTTTGAGTTTTCAAGTAGTGTATTCTTCTTTCATGTAAGTTCAGTTTTGAAACTGCATATTTTTTGAGTATGCAGACATTTTCAGAACTCAAATAGAATGCACAAAGTAGACTATGCCTGTGATCTCGTCATGATACTCAAAAGACTTGAGGTATGAGAAGGATAGTCCTCTTCAGTAGACACTCCAGCCCTAAATCTAGAGCTATTTCTCCTTAGAGTTCACCAGACTCTCCATGTTTATTTTAGTGCAATCTTCACAATACTACTTAGTGTGCAGCTCTGACTGGCAGTGCGCACCCTCTCGTTCTCCCTGTAGCAGCTTCAACATACTGCTTTCTCTTCTTATGAAAACCATGCTTAAGGGCTGGGGAGATGGCTCAGTGGAATTAAGGCTTCCCTGGG
>NDGM011043035.1:0-18662 GCA_002564305.1 Octomys mimax | reverse complement strand
CTAAACGTCTCCTGTTCCTCAAACATGCTGCCTTCAAGGCTTTTCTCAGTACAGTTAGATAGCTGCGATTCCATTGTTCCAGTTGCTCAAACCAAAATCTTTGTGGTTAACTTTAACTCCCATCTTTCTCCAGAGTTTTATTTTTTTAAGACAGAGTTTCATTAAGTTGCTGAATTGCTCAGGCTGGATTTGAACTAGAGCGTCTCCTATATCAGACTCCCAGAGGGCTGGCATTACAGCTGTGCACACACCCCGTCCCTATCTTTCTCCATAGCCAATCCATCAGCGAAGGATGTCACAAAAACCTTCCCGGTGCCTCCACAATTATTCTGCGTCACACCTCACTACACCGTACTCTGCAGTCACCATGTGAGCAGCCTCCGCAGGTCCCTGCCTCCACCCTTGCCCCTCTTGGTCACAGAGGTCATGTCATTCTCTTGAACTTGCCAACAGCTTCCAGGTTTTCTCCCTGTATGTGTCTTGAAATTTCCCTTTTAGGAGAACATCTACCATATTGGATTAGGACCCAGCCAGATAATCTCAGCTTAATTTTATTATCTATTTAAAGATAATTAAAAAAAAAAAATAAAGCCATACTCCTCTGTACTGAGTTGTAGGACTTCCAATCTTAATTCTGGGAGACATGTTTCAATCTACAACAAAAACCTGCCCTGGTCTCCCTGTTGAAAATTTCAGCCATCCTTTCTGGCCCTGCCAGGATTCCTTCACTGATGTAGCGCTTTCCTCTTTAGAATCATTTAACCATCTAATGTCTGACCTCATAAATTACAATCCCTGCCTTTTCCATGGGATTGAATTTCTGGGAAGGGGAGAGAGTTTCATTTTGTTTGTGATGGTTTTTCCATCAGCTAGAACACTATGAGGCACAGAGGAAATGGCCATGTAGTTGATGTAGCCCATTGCAGCTTGATGCCAGCATCCTTACACTAGGAGGGAGATAGAGGAGAGTTCATGGTTGATTTCTAGACAAGAAACATGCACCAAGTATAAAGTCTGGCCTGGGATGAGCTGTCTTACCTTAGCCTCTCTTGATTTTCTGCCTTACAAAAGAGACTTCAACGGGGCCGGGGAGATGGCTCAGTGGAATATGTGCTAAGGGCCTGAGTTCAATGCCCGGGTCCACAAAAAAAAAAAAGACTTCAGCTCATCCTAGGATCGAGTTCAGTATCAGCAGTGCAGTGCTTGCAGAGTGACTCCTAGATGAAACCAGGGGCCCCAACTGAGCACTGTGAGTGGGCAGCCTATGCTACTCAGGCCCTTGTCGGGGTGGCCGCGCTGCCTTACTGTCAGCGGAAGCCCACCACTTGGTAGGCAGGGCGGCTGTCCAAGAGGTCCTGGTCCATGGTCCCAGCACAGGGATGACAGAGAAGGGGAAAGGTGTGGCCAAAGAAGGGGCTTCTCTGAGAGTTCTGGGGTGTGCTCAGGGCAGTGGCAGGACCATATCAGAAGACATGAGCATATGAGGTCTGTGTGGGTGCCTTTCTTCCTGTTAATACTTGAACATTAATATGACCCAAACTTGGCAGGCGATATATGCAGCCACCTTTGTTTAGATGGACCAGTAAAATTCAGGGTTTGCCTCTGCTCTGCATGTGAGGACTCCAAGAGGAAATACTTGTGACCCATTCTTGCAGGCACAAGAGTCTGCACCATTCCTTTCATTTTCACAGCTTCCAGAGGTGTTGTATTATCTTATTCAACAATAAGGGGAATAAGGATAAGAGAAGTCCCTCCATGCATAGTCAGTGGTGGAATACAAATGTGTATACAAATCCCCTCACTTGCACTCTGTATTAATGACAATAAGGAACTCTCACTCATTGAGTATGTACTATGTACCAGGAATTTTGTTAAACGCATTGCACACACTTTTTTTTATCTCTCACACCTGGTTAGTATTTTAATCCCCATTCAGGAGATGGAAAATAGCAACCAAGAGCAAGGCAGAAGCACCCCCAGTTCTCCCAGCTCTGGATAGTGCAAGGTGGCTTTCCAGAGACAGGTGTGAGGTGCTGCAGGAATCTAGATAAGAGGTCGGGAGGGCTCAGGCTCAGGTGTCGTCAGAAGGACTGGCAGGGGGAACCTGGCCTTGTTTGGCATGTGGAGAAGGCATGCTGGGTGGCATGTGTTGAGGAGGTGGAGAAGGACTGGGGAGACCCATGTGTTGGGTCAGTACAGGACCTGGGAATGGGGCAAGCTGGCAGCGAAAAGGAATGCCTCCAGAAGCCAAGCTACCCAAGGACTTGCCACCAGGGAGGCAGGAGCCAGTGTGGCAGACACGAACAGCCCTGGTGTTGGCTCCAGGAGCTCTTCTGTGAATTCATGGCAGGGCTGCAGAGTCAGCAGTGGGCACAGGACAGGGAAGGGGTGAGGCACTCCCTTCCGGCCTCCGCCCACGGCCTTTTCCCTTCCAGCTCCCTCTGAGCCTAGCCCAGGTCAGCTGGACACAAAAGAGCAGGAATAGTTATTTCCTACATCAATCAAGTCACTTACGCAAAGCCCCAAGCAAACCAGAAAGTGAATGCCGTCTTGCACCCATGGATTTGCTTCAATTTCTAAAGAGCCAGGGCAGTGAGGCCCTCACAAATCTGCGCAAGCCCTCTGCTGTCCCTGAATGAAACCATTCAGGCAGACTGCTCTCAGGCCTGCTTGAGAAGCTCTGATGGAAGATAACACATTGTCCTTAAGTCAATTCCAGAAGCTCAAGTTCTTCCTATTAGGGCCAGTGTGCATGTACACACACACACACACACACACACACACACACTCACACACGCACATATATGTATCTTAGCTGTTTGGTTCCAAGGTTTAAGAATCCTCAGGTAAGCAAGGAAGTCTCAGATTCACTTATTTGCAAGTGTTTGGTGCCTGTTATTTTCAACAGTCATGGAATCAATTTATGTCCACATGCAGAAAGAAAACCTACTTCAAGGGACCACAAGTCCTTAGTCTCCCACAGAATTCTGCCTGATCTCTTTGGATGGGTTTATAGAGACTATGGTAGGGAGAATTTACATACAAACTGAGGTTTTCTCCCGCTGCCCAGCAGGTGCCATGGAAGATCTTGAGCTGAGGAGAAACATGATGAGATTTGTTTTGGGAACATAATTTTGAGGGCAGTTTGGATACTGTACTAGGGGACACTCAGACCAGGGAGGAAAGGAGGCAGGGTACTGGAAGGACAGGAGTAACTGCTCACACAGGCCAGAGGCCATGCAGCTACGGGCAGAACTAGGCGGGGCAGCTGGCGAGGAGTGAAGACCGTCTGCGGTTTTCAACTTGCCCGGATGCTGACAGTATTCCCAATGCCTCAGTGCACCCCAGAAAGTCTTGAGAACCACGACTGCTGCAGAATGTCAGGAATTCTTGCCACTGCTCGATGGAGGCGGACCACTTTCTAGACTTCAAGCTCCGTGCTTTGTTTTGTTGCTGCTGTTGGTTTTGGTCCGGACTCCAAAACCAGATGATGATTACAGGGATTTTCTCTAAAGGTGACTCTTTTTTCTTTTTGTTTTTGTATTTTAGGGTGTTCAGGGTCTCACTACTAGATCAGACTCATAGTTCCACCTGTTTACAGCCTCCCAAGAGCTGGGGTTATAGGTGTGCATCATCAGGCCCAGTCTCAATTGTTGTCTCAGTGTCCTGGGGGTGGGGCCGGCACGGCAGGCCCCAGGGATCAAATCCTCGTCCCTTGCACCTCTTGCAGGTGCTTTAATCCACTGAGCTATTTGGCTGGCCCTTATGGAAGGTGATTGTTTTCATTCAAGTTCTAGCTAGTAGTTGTAGACTCGGCATGAGGATAACTTGGGAGGTGGCAAATATCTGTGAGGAGGAATGGGACCTTCTGGCTTCTCTTGCGAGGACAGCTCAATACCGCTTCCTGTACAAGTGGCCTTATGCAAGATGCAACCAAGTCTGGGGAGACCTTCTGAGGTCTTCGTGAGAAGATAAGGCAAATAGGGCTCTTGGCATTTCCACCTTCCCATCTCTATGCTGAAGACCTAGAATGTGAGACACTCAGTATCCCAGTATCCCAGAGATACTGGGAAACTCATGTTAGGAGGTTGTTCTTGTCTCAGGATAATTTCAGACCTGTTAAGATCTCCGACACACTTTAGCTGTAGTAGAAGTTAAGCAGTGATGTGGTGTGGAGGGGTGGCATGGAGTTTGAAACAGTCCCCACCTACTCCCTGGCCTGGTTCCATTTTGGCATGGGTGCCATTTGAGGAGAACTGAAGTTCTTTATTCCAGGCTGGTGGGGGTTGGGGGTGGCAGAAGGAAGCTGCAGAGCTTTCTCTGTGACCACCATGGAGAGGAGTAAAGTGACCTTGTGCACGAAATGCTTGCAAAGCTAACCACAGGGAACCTGAGCCATCTTTGGAAGGCCCCAGACTCTCAGAGAGGGAAAATCATTAGGTGTCACAGACTGGCCACAAAGTAGGATGAGTTCCTCCTTGGCAAGGATGGTGTCACCATTAGAGAAGCAAAACCAAGAGATACGACTGGGCCTGGCTCTAGGTCTGCTTGGGATGGGGATCTCAGTGTGTGGCTGCTTGGCTGCTTGTCTGGTCTGCCTTGCCCATAGCAGATGCCTTCCTAGTGCTGGAAAGAGATCCAGTGATTTTCTGTTGAAGTACAAGCAATTTGGGTGCTTCGGTAACAGAAATGAGGTATCACGAAAGGATGTGAGTGACATAGTGTATACATCACTAAATTCTTAAAGCTTTAGGAAACTCACTGGTTCAATGTAATTTTATGAAAAGCAAACACATAAGTTGCTCACTGGGGATCCAAGGAGACCTTGGACAAAGTAGGGGACCTGATATGGAGCCTCACGCTCTGAAGTCTAACTCTGTAGTGAGTGCATCAGGGCCAGGCCTCCAAGATCTATTTTGAGGCTTGCTAATTTGAAGAGAATCTGCAAATATCCTTAGTGAAGGAAGCCTAGGGTTTCACTTCTCCATCTCTTGTAGGGCTCCAGATTCTGGGACCCCCACATGTGAGGAGACTATGGGACCAAGACAAAGTAGGGCTCAGGGCAGCTCCTTCTGCTCCTAACACCTGTCTCAGAGGCGCTGCCCCTGTGCTCTGATCTCAGAGAGGTGCCCCTTCCCAGTGACCTCAGACTTGACAGAATTGACACTGACTCCTCTTTACCCTTGCCCATATAAAGAGAAGCTTTTGCATGGCTATGTGACAACAGGTGGCTTTGTCCATCAGGCACTGTATGAAGTCTATTGCCTACATGGGGGTTGAAAATGAGAGACGTCCTGGAAGATGGCATTAGTTGGCTTAGGTTAAATTCTGCTCAGTAACAAATCTCAATGTCTTCTGATGGTGAGAGTTTATTTCTCACCAGAGTCCTGAGCCTTTCCCAAGCTGGAGCTCGGCTTTTGGAGTTCTTTGCTTCCCATCACAGGCTGATGGTGACACCTCTGCCTGGGCCATGTGTGTGGCTCCCAGAAGGGCAGGCATGGAAAGCTTGAGCTACCCTATAAATCTTTGACTACAGGCTACATGGACCACCTGTGTCCATTTTTCACCAGACAGAGAAAGACATGTGGCTACTCCAGAGTTCAAGATGATAAGATATATGATCCTCCTGCAGGGAGGGAAGCCCACACATCAAAGGCTGGCTAGACCCAGATGAGCAGGATACATAACTGGCCAATAAGGAGAGAAGATTCTGAACAATGAAGTAGTATTTCACATGCCCGGGATTAACAGCACCCTGACTTTCCACTCTGCTTAACCACAGCCATCAACCTCAGCCATATGGAGGCCCAAGTATCCACCCCTGGGCTGGTGCTTCTCTTACTTCCTGGCCCTACTGAAGTGGGCTGAGATGATGTTAGTGGTGGTGGCTGGATTTCCCTACATCTCAGGATGAGAACACTGATGTCACCTCCAACATAGGGAGTTGAGGGCTGGTGATCAACAGGTAGCAGGGGCTGGGGAGATAGCTCAGTGGTCTAAGTGCCTGCCTGGCAAGTGCAAAAACCCAAGTTCAATCCCTGGTACTGCATGCCAGGCCAGCCCTGGAGCCCCATGTATACTGTGCTGGCCCTGAAGCCAGGCATAGTGGCACATGCCTGTAATCCCAGTACTGGGGATGCTGAGACAGGAGGATCACTAGAAGTCTGAACTGCATAGCGAGATGATATATCAAATCAGTCCAATCAATCAAACAAACAAACCAGGTAGTGGGATAAGTGTTCAGGCTCCTGGCACTGCATGAGACCATCCTCACCCACATGTATCTCTTATAGTGAGCAAATGACTTCTGGCTTCCAAACCAAGCATCACACACTGCTGGAACACAGCCCACTTGACTTGGAGCATCATTGGAAAATCAAGGAGTGATAAGGCCTGAGGAGTATCTTGAACATAGTCTTATATTTGGAAAGGCAATTAAAAAACACTCGAAAATACAAGATAAAGTAACAGTTACTCATATAAGTTTTAACCTTATATTGCTTGGCCATTTTTACATATAAATTATTGCTTGCTAGCTTTGATAAATACACAGCAGAGTCCTATGTACAGAGGCAGAAAGCATGAAATATCAGAAAAGGAAACACTGTTCGTGGCAATTCTGGTAATTCAACAAATGTTTCATATTTACCAGTTCTTCTAATGGTTGAAAAGTGTAAAGTGTAGTCCCTGAGAAGTTATGTACTCACCCCGACTGCGGGTTTTCTATCTTCTAATTGTTAACGCAAGCTGACAAAGTCATAGCTGTCCTAAACAGGGATACAGTAAAAGGCAAGATTCCTTGCTTGAGCTCATCAATTTCATCGCAGTGTTTAACAAGAGTATAATATGAATACAATAAATAGGCTATGCAAATAAATATTACTCTGCTAAAAAAATGTTTAGTATGTACAGCTTTGTTTTATACAGTAGTACATTTTCATCTAACTTTTTGGCAATTTTTAAAAACGGTTTTTCTTCCACCATTCTGAAGCAGACCTGGCCTACTCACTAACAAGCAGGCTGAAATTGAAGGACATGTCTTTGAAGAATTTAGATGAAATCTTGGGTCGGACCATTGCAGCCGACTTGGGCTTGCTGTTTCCGAGCAGCTTGGAGTGGTTGTGCCGTACAGGTCAGGGTTTGCAGAGTATGTGTTGGCCACAGCAGAGCAGCGGGGCTGGGGCTCAGCAGCGCTGAAAGGCCAGCTCTGGGGTCAGGAGTCGTCTTCGCTCTCTCCCATGTGTCTGTTTGTCCCCCACGCAGACATGCAGTGTTTATTCTCATGCTTCTAAATTTCATGTACGTGCTGTGCTATCTGCTTGAGAATACAGCAATCTGTACTCAATCTAGCAAAATGAATACATTCTAAACATAATTAAGGATACTAGCAAAAAATGAATGTAGTTTACAGTATGCATGATTATGACCACTTGCCAATTATTTAACCTATAACTGAGTGAATTTAAAACATGTAGTCTATGGAACATCTGCAAATGATCCTAGTAATAAAAAGAAAGAAGGAAAGAAAGAAAGAAAGAAAGAAAGAAAGAAAGAAAGAAAGAAAGAAAGAAAGAAAAGTTGCAACTTTGTCAACAGCAATAAGGGCTCTACCAGCCTGCACCAACTCTAGGCAGGCTTGGCCTGCCACTATGCTAGTGCATCTGAAAGCCCCCAAAACTGCTGAGGAATTGTGCTGTAAGAGAAAGAGCCCATGTAGAGGTATCCTGCAAACCTGTTTGGTGAAGATTTTCTGAAGAGATGGAGATTTTCTGCAATCATAAAAATCCCAAAGGCTAGCAGGGAACAGGCTTAGGCACCTGCCCATCCAACCTTCCAGTCAGAAAGAAGTGCATTCTGCAGAGGCCTTGGTGAACATCTGGGCAGGGCATGGGCCCATCCCCCAGCAGGGCGTGCACAAGTCCTGCCGTACCCTGGGTCGACAGGGAGAGCTTTCTGCGTAGCAAACTCTGGTTCCCGCTATTCTACCTGGGAGATCTTTAGAGACAGTTGTTAAATTTCAGCAGTACTGAAAGGTTTTAGGTGGTCGAAAGACATGGATGGCAAAGCAAATGTGAAACAAAGTCCTCCCTTTCTTTCACTCTCAAGCAAAAGAAACACCACTCTCTCCCAGCCCGTTTCCACTCAGGTTGTGCAGGACACACTCATGGCCACCCAAAATGCATTCCACAGAGTGCACATGGGGCTTTGTGTAGCCCAGCGTACATGTTGAACTGGAGTCTGAGCCGCATGTGCTCATCTGCAGTAGATTTCCAAGGGAAATCGGTCCTTTGGAGGCAACGCTCTGCATGATGCAATGCGAATCTAAAGTAAATACATGAACCAGAGACAATGTCAGAACGGCCTGTGTGATCACCCCAGTCAAGCCCTGGTCGCCAGCTTGAAGGAGGCACACGCACAGGTGGTTGTGCCATGAACCCCTGCTGTCCCCAGTAGTGTTGGAGGAGGGCTTCTGAGAGCTTGCTTGCATCAGCAACGTCTCTGCTGATTGTATGGCTCTGTCCTCCTCTAGTTGGTCTCATTTCATTTAAATTTTTGTACATCTGAGGGTTAAGGGAAACCCTCTAGCCAGTCAGTGAGAAGAGGGAGAAGTCTTATGTGCTAGAGGAGCCCCCAGTTTGTAAAAATGTGAATCAAAAAGACAGAATGTGGAGGCATTGGGGAAAAAAGCAAAAAGGCAAATGAGAGCGAGACTTCCTGCTTTGCGTGGGAAGCAGCCTGCAGGACTCCTGAGTCTCCACCATATGCCAGCCACCTGGCTATTTCGGGGCATGCTCCACTTGCCCCCACACGGTAATCCCCACTGTCCTGTTACCTTGCTCTTGTTATCACTCAGTGCCTCACACACACAACCGCTCTCCTTCCCCGGGCTGTTCTCACCCTGTCCTGTGGCAGCGCGCCTGCCCGAGGGCCGCGCAATGCTAGGGTTTCATCAGACACAGAGCACAGACACTGGCAATCCTCACCCCCGTGAGCTGTTTTCTGAGCAGCGCGCCGGGCACTGTGCACTTACCGAAGATTACACTGCGTCTGGTGAAAACCAACCTGCTTCCAAACATACAAGAAACCCCCAGCAATTAAACAAGGAGTCGCCTGCCTAAAGACTACTCTGTTCCCTACTGGCAACGCAACCAAGTCTACCTGCCCACAGAAGCAGATCGGCTGTCCAGGTGCTACTTCACCTGCAAGCACACACCGCAAGGGACTGCGGATGCAGACGTGCGTGCCCTGGTGTCGCACATCTGCTCGGTGGAGCACCACTGCCCGGTGCCAGCCCACAGCTCCCCAGACTCGTGCGGCTCTTCTGAGACCAGAGTTGGCTGGGGCGAGGCCTCTCCCTGCCCGGATGTCTAGGGGTACCCTCCCTGTCTTTGGGTGTTCACTGTCCTCTGATGACCTACAGGCAGCCAGCTCATGTCCTCCTCCTGCAGGCTCACTCATGTTGAAGTATCAGTTCACCATGTGTCGGGCTGCGTTTTCTCCTGTCGATGCCGGCACATCTTAAATTGAAACCTGGACCAGATCAGCAACTGAGGATAAGAAACCAGGCCTCTCTGTTCCAAGAATGCTGCCAGCTCTTCCTTCCTTCTCACTCCAAGAGCACGGCGGAGGGGCCGCTCCCATTGCTGGCGGCTGATATCACTTCCTGAGCCCGCTCTGGCTGCCCTTCCCGTGCATGTCTTGTGGTGTGCTGATAAAACTCAGCAACTTCTTTTCTCACAGGAAGCAATGCGCTGGGCAGAGACCTTCCTGTGGCTCAGTGCAGCAGTCTCAGGAGGCGGGCGGCACCTCACGCCCTCGGCTCAAGCCTGTGGGAAAGCTCGAACAGGGCCTGCTGGCTGTCGATGACATACAGGTGGGTGACGTAGGACTTCAGCTCCTGGTGCTCCTTTGGAGACATGTCACTTCCTAGTAACATTTTGGAGGAAAGACCAAAAATCAATCTCATGAGAGCAATGATGCTATTTCTAAGTACCAGGAACCTCACCTCAGCAGTTGGAATCCTGGAAGCAGAGTTCCTGTCTAAGATCAAAAATGCTTCAGGCCAGGTTCCTAAGGTTGGGCAGTTGGACAGTACTTCTTACCTGCCAGTGTGGGTCGGAAGCCATGCCACTGCCGCTCTCCACAGAAAGGACAGTAAGTAGTTGCATATGTAGCACACGCAGGATTTGAACCTAGGCCCTACGGTTTCCGAGTCCAAGGTTTGAGCCCCTGAGCTGTGCAGCCTTTTACAACAACTGCCCATTTGGACAGCCTCATGTCCCCTTTGGATTTGCAAGAATCAGGCCGTCTAGTTAGCATATGAACACAACAGCCAGTCCCCCTCACTGTTCTCTTTTTAAGATTACCTATACTTCCATGGTATTCTTATTTTTTGGAGAAAAAGAAGATTTAACAAATTTAAAAGTCAGACACCACAGAGCTGAACCTAAGGGCTGGCTAAGAGGCAGAGTGGGAACAGGAGATAGGCGCATGGGTGGGCATCTGCCAGACAAGGGTGAGGTCAGGGAGCTTTCCACACACAAACCCAGGGCAGTCAAACAACTGAGAGCCCGCAGAGGTGTGAGCGTGCTGAGAACACACACGCGCTGCGCTAGGGATGCGTCAGATAAGAAACCAGAGCTCCAGGGCGTGGGCAGCGGGCAACGCCAGGACAGCAGGCACAAAGGGACAGCGACAGCGCACGTTGCTATGGGGAGACTGGTTTAACAGCGCTAGGGCGAGACAGCGTGGACGTGAGGCATGGTGGCACTGCATTCTCCTCCTTTGTGGGATTATGGGCAGGTGTGACACTGGAGCTCAGCTTGAGCAAAGGGAGGGGACTGCAGGAAGCTGGGTATTTTACTGCAGCGTGTTTTTCTCTAGGTGAAAAATCTTTTTTGTTTTTTGGTACTGGGAATCAAACTTGGGATTGCCCCTGAGCTATGCCCCTGGTCCTTAGGTGAAAATCCTTTATTCCCCCTCTTCTGTGACACATATGTTTTATATGGAAATAATAAGATTTTTCTGTTGTGAGTGGTTTGCAACTCTTAGTGTTAATTGCAAGGCTTCCTGATTTCAGGGAGCAAAAGTACTAAACGTCAAAGGTTTTACCAGGACCAGAAAGCTGTATGATTCTAGAATGCTGTGGCTGAAAGACACTGAGAGTCTGCTTTTTTGGTTTAGTTCACTTCAGTTTAGAAAACATGCTAAAGATAAAACTGCTGTTATCTTGTAAGTGTTAAAAGGATGACCCACCACCTCCAACTAAATCTTACCTCACAACATCACGTGTATCCATACAGTCACGAGCAGACTAATCCACCAATAAATACCATGCACCCAGGACCCAATTACCTCCCCCAAAAGACCCTTCTATAAGCATCTGGGTCTTTGCAGAACACCTAAATATAAATAACTTTTTAAGAATGATACATACAGTGAAATAAAATGGTCTAGAAAGAAAATATCATGCAGGCATGGTGGCTTGCATCTGTAATCCTACTATTCAGGTGGCTGAGGCAGGAGGATTGCTGCAAGTTTGAGGCCAGGCTGAGCTACATAGTCAGCTCAAGGCCAGCCTGAGTTACATAGAAAGAACTTATCACAAAAAAAAAAAAAGAAGGGGGAGCAGGAGGAAGACGAGGAGGAGAGGGAGAGAAAGAAAATAATCATAGTACATTCCTATGGTAAAGTTAATATGCAATTTCTACTATCACGTGCATGTGTATCAGATTTTGGTGTAAAATGTATTTATTCCTATAAGTTAGGGTCAAAAATGTTTGAAAGTCACTAAATATGAGTCTCACTGTCTTGGTATTTTATTTGAAAAATAAAGTCTTTAGAACATTTTGTATCCCATTTCATTTACATGATGGAACTAACAGGAAGCAAAATGATCCAGGACATTGGCGGAAACTAATTAAATAAATGTCTCTTATCTTGAGATGGAAAAAAAAAAGTGTTAAAAAGATGGAAGAATGACTGTCCCTAACAATGACACCTGACCCTTGTGCGGCACTTTATAAGCTATGACTGACTTGATTAACATGGTGTAATTTTACCCCAAATGTTGACATTGGCTGATTAGCTTAGACAAGCTATTAAAATCAACTCAGACAATTCAGTTCCAACCCAGTGTTTAAGGCATATAAATATGTGAATAGAAACTGCCTTGGCAGGTTTTTGTTTTTTTTTTTAAAGACAGGATTTTGCTACACAGTTCAGGCTGGCCTTGAACTCACAATGATCCTTCTGCCTTGGCCTCCTGAGTGCGGAGTTAACAGGTATGTGAAGCTGTTCTTGGCTTTGATAGTTTTTAAAATGTCTCCATTGGACAGTGCCATCCCGGTAGGTGAGTAGGAGGGGGAGCGTGTACTGAGCCAGGGCAGCTTTGTGCCCAGACTGGAAACATATATAACATTTATAAACTGGCACCTCTTGCTAAGTACAGGTCAATGTCTTAGAATTAGCTAAATACCACCAAAAAGATGAAAGAAATATTCATTAGCCACATTATGCTTGTATATTTGGATGAATGAATTTCTATAACGATTCTATTATTATTATTTCTACTGCAACTGCAATGTACCTGCATAATTAAGAGTCCTATGTATATATACTTAATGATGTTAAATTGGTGTGACTAGTCAGAAAAATTAGGTTCTGCACTTACAATTTTCCTTTTGAAAAACAAATTTTAGTGCATACAAAAGTTGAGTTCCTAATTTGCTTTTTGAAAAAACAATATTGCTAGCCAAGAGTAGCATTCCATTGTAAAAATATTTTAGAATGTGTACTAGCTGAGGGGCCTGTACAATAGCTCAGCGGACTAAAGCACCTGCTTAGGCAAGCTTAGGGAAGCACAGGGATTGTGGTTCAATCTCTGGCACCATATGCCATGCCGGCCCTGACCCCAGGGTAGGCAGAGCTGGCCTAAGTCCAGGCACAGTGGCACGTGCCTGTAATCCCAGTTCTGGGGAGGCTGAAAACAGGAGGATCACTATGAGTCTGAGCCATGTAGTGAGACCCTGTAACAACCAAGTACATTAAAAAAAATAAATAAAGAATGTGTACTAGCTGGGTACATGGTGACACATGCCTGGAATCCCAGCATTTGGAAGGCTGAGGCAAGAGAACTGCTGCCAGTTGGAGCCAGTCTGGGCTATATAGTGAGTCTAAGGCCAGGACTGCAATATAAGACTTGTCTCAGAAAAACCAGTCTCTTCCCTGCAAAAATAAAAAGAACATCTACCAAACAGTTTGTCACACTTTCCTTGGGAGGTGGGGCTTTGATTTTCTATGAATACTCCTGTACCTACTGTTAAAATTTTTACATTCATGGTCTCTGTATTTATATAATCTGCCCGCATAAAGCCAAAGTCAGGGTGAGAGAGTCAGGCAGTCTTGGTTCGTGTGACTCAGCCTCTCACCACCTTGGTTTTCTCTCCTGCACATACAGGGTTAACAAGCCCACTCACTAGGACTGTCCTCACAGCTGCTGCCCCGAGAAAGCTCCTTCAGCTCAGCACAGTCCATTTCCTTCCTTCCTGCAATGCACTGGCACCACTTAAACACAATGTGAGTGATGGCTGAGATTTAAAATGGAACAAATATCCCTACGTGCATAATCTCTGTGGGGAGCCCACACATGTACTAAGATAAATACGTGTTCAGTGGAAAGGCAGCTCTAGACAGGAAGGTTTTACTGTAGAGGAGAGAAGTCTGGGAAGGCTGCTTTGGACACTTTTACACGACTAGAGTCCTATTCCAGGAAGGCTCTGGGTAAGGAGGTCAGGGCTAGGATCACTCTGCTAAACTCAGCAGTTAGTTAAGATACAGGGGAAGCAAAGCAAGACTTTCTGGGAGTGGGGTGGGGCAAGGAGCCTCCGACTGTCTGAAGGCTCTCTGGACAGGGTAAACCAGCTTCGATGAGGAGGAAAGGATCTGCCATGCCTTGTCTTCCTCTAATCCCAAACATCCCAGGGAGGAAACAAAGTGAGAATCTAGAATATGCATACAATATGAACACCTATACATGCACTAAACTTTATAAGCTGTTTACAATTATTACCACCAAATACTTTTGACACAGTCACAGTCAGGCCTGATATGCAGTCAATTTACATTCTACACCTGACTTCGATTACTCACCAAACTGGTTAGTCCTGCAGTGTCTCAGGGTTCGTACAGTGTCTGCAATCATGTGCTGCAAGACAACAAAAGAAGCACGTCAGTGGGAGGAGGGGTCACTTAGGGTGTTGCTGAAGTAGCCCTGGTTGCAGGGATGGAAGGAGAGTCTAAGGCCATGGATGGATGGTCTAACATCAGAGTTGGGTGTAAATGGATGAGCTACACTGGGAGAGCACAACATTTGAATGATTATGTTGTGCTTGAATGATAGAGAATATTTTAGTCTTTGTCTGCAAAACTAGTGGCTACAACGGTACAGATGAACCATGGGAAAACATATGGCGAAGAAATGAAGCCTTTCTGGGATGTCTTTGGGCACTGGGACGCTCCATTCGCCCGATGCTCACTGTTCTCTCCAGTGTGCGCTGGGCTTGTCACTACCACTGCAGTGACAAGAGAGCTTATCTTCTCCTCTCCACCAGGTACCACTAGAGGGTACCCAGCACCTACCATGTGTCCTACACAGCCTCACATAGCCCTGCTGCACGGAGTTGGAAGGTGGAGCTACAAAGGCTCAAATGGTGGCAGAAGGCAAGATGCTTATTAAAGATGAACGTTTTCTACAGTGTCAACATCTTTGTCATGTAATTTTGTTTATAATTTATAGTCCATCTTAATGCCTTCAATATTTTCTTTGTTTGACATCTTCACTGATCTCCAGGCAAAAGCCTCGCTCAATTTGCAGTTGCTATTACCAAAACTCCACCACGTCCTATTTTGGTATCTTTGTTTTCTACCTGTCTCTGCTAGTTTTAGTTTTCTGCAATGGAAACACAGCATGTTGGAAAAGGCCACAATCTATGATAGTTCCTCTGACACAGGCCTAGAATAATCTCTAAATACTGCTGTCATGTTGTAGTCCCAGGGAGAATCTGAAATAATGCCCTACATTATTCTGTATAGAAATCCATACGTCATACTGTTACCGGAGAATCAACATCACTTATTATCCGGGCCTCCAAAGGCCCCAAGAGGCAGCGTCACTGGAGTCCTGCCTGCACACATTGTACACAGAGCACCTCCACATGGCCAGCCCTCAATGAAGCGCTGCTGAAAATATAGTGCTAACACTAAAACATTTCTCACTCAAAATCCAGAAGAACGACCGAAATGTTATTTGAATATAGCCTACTGATTGAATTGTTCTCAGAACTGTACTGCTAATGCACTTCCACTCAATAGTGGAAAATGAAATGGGACCGTGATTAGAGCAGCAGCTCATGCGGCACTGGCAAAGGAAACGAGACCTGACTCACGTGTGTGTAAATGCATTGTTACATTTCCTTCCCCAAATTTCACCCGATTCCCAGGATGGTTTTCTCGCTTTAAGTGGAGGCGTCACATTGATTTCTATCATGTGCATTTGCAAGGCTTGAGCTGATGTAAGGCCCAGTACCAAATGCGGCACTGAAATCTGAGTCCTGATTCTCATCTTTAGGCTTTCTGAAGCGAGAGAAGGGAGATATGGCAAAAGATGATACTCATAATACTGAGAGAGGAGACAAAAAGGAGGAATCTTTTGTTTCTTCATCATTTAATGTTTGATATAGAAACAGAGTGCTGAGGCAGCAAGGAGCTCAGCCCAGGGAACAATAGAAATCCTATTAGAAAATGAGCACTTCGGATCTGCATGTGGTCTGATTTAATGTGTTGGCCTGTGTCAGCCAGATAATGGTAATACACTGAATTATCTGCTCGCTGGCTTAACTTAATATCCATCATGAGGAATTGGCTTCTTACAAGTTAATTCACTTAGGTTTTATTGGTTCATTATTGTGAAAGATGATCCTGTTCTAGCTTGAGCAAAACCCTGTCCTTTGCTAAGAGATAGTCCTTAAAAATACTCCTTCTACTAGGAAGGGCAGCGTCTTTCTCCAGTAGCCATGGGTACCAAAGGCCTAGGTATGCTATCAGGTTGATTTTTGTCCTTTAGGAAAAAATTCCAACTGTCCCGTGGCTTCTGCATGTAAGAAGGGGTCAGCCCAAGAGGCACACTGCGTCTCAAGTGCTACCTGACTTGAGGACGTGGAGCTCACTGGTACCACAAAATCCATTCCTGTCATAAAGGATGTGCCAGGAACTGTCTGTTGGCAGCACGTGTGTGTGCTGTGAGGCATGCAGAACTGTGCCCATTTTCTAAGAATTTAAAATAGAATATTACTTATCCCATGAGACATCCTTAAACTTTCTTAAAAACTAAAGACACAATTATTGACCCTGATGGAGTCAGTATCATTAAGTCTCAGTCCCTGTGGTTAGCTGGGGTCTTAGCACAAGAAGGCTGCCATTAAAGGGCTTCTGCTGGATTGTTGTAGGAAGCAGAAAAGATCACAGGAGGGGTGAGAAACAAAGAGAGGAGGAAGGATGCGGTAAATCCCTCTAAGGCTCTTTCTCATTCAAGGATCTACGGGATTGTTCTCTCACTTTAGTGAGGCCATCTGAAGGGAATGAATGAACTTCAAAGCCCTGGCTCACTTGAAGAAGTTCAGCCACGGGTCTGCTCTTAAAATAGGTAGCAATTGGCTATAAAATGTAGAGTTGCTTCCCGGGTCCCTTTTGGGTCAGAGGGAAAAATGACCAGGTTTCAGGCATTCTATTTGGCATGACAACCCCACTGACCACAGAGCTCAGTGGGCACTCTAAACCAGAGGTGCTGGCCAACAGGCAAAGCATGTTATTGATCAGGAGCTTTGTTGTATGGCAAATATCTCATTAATAGCCAACGCTAGAGATGAACTGGCTTGGAGATGAGCATTCTCATGACTGCAGCCTTTCACTGCTGACGGGTGTCCTGTGACCCTGAGATCACGCAGCAGCACAGAGAAAGGAACGCTCGATCCATTTCTGACTGTGGTGGTTGACTGTAGCATTGAAAACTACTAAGTTCTGATGAGCGGCTGAAAGAGCTGTAGCAAGGTGTTCTATGACGCCCATCAGAACCCAGCTGTGTGGGAGTGTGGCGCTGTGCTGCTATCTTGTGTGCAGCAGGCTGGCCGGACGATCAGGAAAGAGCACTCATGAGGCAAAGGCCAGACACCAGCCCTCCCAGGTGCCCATCCATCCAGTGTGCTCCTTGGTCATGGTCTGTGGTCCCTGCCTCAATCAACCTTCTCTCAAAGGCCTGACCCAGTCTCATGGGGAGCAGGGGTCAGTCAATGAGAGTTCACACAAGTCTATCTGCATTACTGAAAAGGTCGCTCAAAGGTCAGGGCCCCTGGAGAAGGGCTACCAGGCTCGCCCTGAACCATGACTGCACATTTAATCTATGGCACTAATATTCCCGTCAGATAAATTCACTCTTGTGGTCAGTGGGGCTCTCTGGAGCACTCCTGTACCATGACAACCCAGTATCATTAAGGCTTTCTTTTAGTCCCTGTGGTTAGCTGGGGTCTTAGCACACAAAAGCTGCCATTAAAGGGCTTCTGCTGGATTGCTGTAGATAGCAGAAAAGACCACAGGAGGGATGAGAAAGAAAGAGAGGAGGAAGGATGTAAGATGTCCTCTGACCACTGGAGGAGAGTGCCTGGCGATGTGCTGGAAGTTACTCAGGAAGAAGCTGTTCAGGAACCCACAGTGAGCACTGAGAGGGGAATCCCACTTATAAACAAGGAGACCTTTTGTCAGGGGCTGGTAATGGGGTAGCCCTTCCCCTCACACACATACCCCAGAAATCCAAGACTCATATTCAAGGGAACTGACACAGTACTTGGAGGACTTTCTTGCCTTTACCTCAAAAAACAGCAAGGCTCGGTCATGACTACAAACGGCTGACGGGAGCCCTACATTTTTATTTCTGGTTCCATAAAGGACACTCAGACACTGATGTTAATCTAATGAAGTGCCATGTTTTAAAATGAAAGGCCCAATTCCATAGCAGCTGGTTCTCAAGCCCTTGCTAGACCACTTATTTTTAATTGGGATATATTGTGTATCCATAATGTACAGCATAAGCTCTGGTTCAGGGGAGATAAAGGTTATAGGAGATAAAGGATAAAGGTCAAAGTTTGCTAGAGCAGGAAAGACAAACGTATGTTTTCTTTTCAGTGAGAAAAAGGAGAAATAGTAAAATTTACATACCAGCTTTTCAAAATTGACAAGATTATCCAAAAATGTTTTATTTCCTTCATGAATAAAAGTTACATCTGGAAATCAAAAACAAAAAGATAGATGTACCATTAGGGATGGGTCATGCACTAAGGCTGAAGAAATCTACAAACAGTCCAACAATTCCATGCATTTGGTAAGGCAACTTGAAACTGCATCCGTAGAAAACCTAATGTGAAGACGCCTGGTTCGTGCAGGGAGCGGGGAGAGGCGACAGTGGAATACTGCTGAAAGAACAATTTTGCACTTACAGAGAAGTGACTCTACTGTTTTAAAATTAATGCTATTTTGTAACGTATTTGACCCATAAATGAATACTTATAAACAACAAGATTTTATTATTATTATTATTCTGGCTTTTTTTTTTT
>NDGM011042947.1:0-12451 GCA_002564305.1 Octomys mimax | reverse complement strand
AATATTCATGAGTCTCTTGACTTTTCTTCATTCTCTTTTTCTCATGGTAATTGAAGTGGTACCCATAGCATTGATGGTGTAACTCAATATATTCATTCTATGGCACGATGACAGCTGCAGAGCTGCCATGGGCAGCCTCAAGTGTGCAAGGAAAAGTCCTAACTTTGACATCTCCCAGATGCATGAGGTGCCGCAAGGTCTTCTTTTGATTTAGCTTCACTAAGTAGGAGGACTTTCACCTGACTTGGAAATTACACTTTCCCAAAGTAAATAAACCCCTTGCATATTCTTTTCCTTACCGCCCTTTTGGTCTTCTTTTGCCACTTCCTGGCTTCCCAACTGGCTTCCATGGTAGCAGTCACTTCATCTTCATGTCAGCAAAGTCCAGAGGCAGAGATGGGCTGTCTCTCATCTTCGCACACAAGCAAAGAGGCCATTCCTAGGACCACACGCCATTTCCTCAATCTGAAACCAGTAAGGGAAGGGAATTAGCAAATCTTTCAAGTAGTTCAAATAATTAAGCTCTGTCCCTACAGGATATGATGGGCCTGGCTTCCCCAAAGTCACTCCCACCAAGGAGGACTGGAACAGAGTGGGTTCTGAGGGCAAGGAAGAAAGGGACATGGTGACTTGGGAGTTCTCCTGGCATCGTGTCTCACTAAGATCATTTTTAAAACTAAAAAGTCAAGAGAAAACCATATGTGTATGGACTTTGTCATTTCTCCGTATCCAATTTCATCATAAACCTCTGTCAGAAGATTAAGACAATCTCACCATTAGGCAGAACACGATCATTCCCAGCGCTGGAGAGGGTGTATTGAGATACTCTGACTCATGGTTGGCAACATGAAAATGACATTCAACCTTTTTGGAATTCATCTGGCAATATGTATTAAGATGCAAAAATATTCTTGTGACTTTGTAAAATTGCTAGGAATCAATCCAAGCTGGGGAACACTGTCAACCAGAAGATACTGACTACACATTATTCAAGGCACCCAAAATTTGGAAATAACTAATGTAGGGGGTTATGAGTGGGTGGTGGGAAAGGCATTTACTTGGAACCAGGCAAACCTGAATATAGATCTCGCTTTTACTACCTGCTTGTGGCAGATCTTTGCCCTTTTCTGTTTGAATTTAAAAACAGTGACCATACCTTTGCCTAATAGGACTGTTAGAAGATTCAAGAAACAATATACAGAATCCTAGCTCATAGCAGGCACTTCAAAAAATAAATACTGAGTCTTGATTACAAGGCAGGCACACAAATGCATGCACACACACATAGTCTAAAACCAAATAAATTAAGGTTATCTCCTTTAGAGACTAATACAGCATTAAAATTTTTATAAATTAAGACTTTGAATCAAAAGAAAACTCTGATATACAATAATGCTAAATGAAAAGTCAGGATTAAAAAATTACTATTACAATGGCAAGCAGAAACACAGAAAAGATACCCAGGACTTTTTTTTCCCCTGTACTTCAGGGAAGGGTCTACAGGGTGTTCAGGGTCTCACTACTAGATCGGACTTGTAGTGATTCTCCTGTTTACAGTCTCCCACGTGCTGGGATTACAGGTGCACACCACCACACCCAGTCTCAATTGCTGTGTCAGTGCACCCCAGGGGTGGGGCCAGGAGAGCAGGCCCAGGGATCGAACTTCCAGCCCCTGTGTCTCCCTAAGCAGGTGCTTTAATCCGCTGAGCTATTTGGCCGACCCTGATACCCAGGATTTGGAGGCAGATGTATTTACATTGAAGGACCCTGATCAGGATCATTCCCAGAACATCAGGTCCTATCTCTGGTGGCCTCAGGCTTGTATGAGCTAAGCAAGCAGGAAGTGTGGTGGCAGAGTGGCTTGTCCATTGGGATTGACCTACACACTGTGCAACATAGTGACCAGCCCTGCATCGCAGCAGAGGCACCCAGAATTGGGGCAGAGAGTATTACCAGGGCAACCAAGAAACTGCAGTATACTGGCTGGGAGGGGGGCACTTTTTGTTTCACTAGCATGTTAAAAACAATCTCACACACTGAAAGAAGGTCCTTTATCCATATAGCAGCAAGGTTATGTCAGCCTTAATCAGATGATTGACAACTTCCCCTCATTTTTCTCTATTCCAGCATTACATGAATGGCAAAATAATATTTTAAAATGCAGTGCCATGAAAGTTGAGCATGGTGGTGCATGCCTACAGTCTCATCATCCTGGGAGGCTGAGGCAAGAGAAGTGCAAGCTTTTACCTTTTCTGGGCAGCTGAGCAACTTAGTGAGACCCTGTATCAAGGCTCTGAATTCAAACCCTGGCATCAGAAAAAGAAAAGAAAAACCAAAAGCCTGAGATGGATTCAATTTTTTTTATTTTTTAAAGAATACAAAAGAGTAATAAAAAAAACCCAGCATTAGAAATGATACAAAATGTCACAAAATAAAGTAATAGGAAATTCAGCAGTGGCTACTGTATTGCATGATGTTACCTTCAAATTAGTTGTTTAAGTTACCAGATATGAACATGAAAAACTGGTTCACAAAACAAAACAACAAAAACATTATAATAAATTTTAAAAAGAAAAATTTTAAGCATTAACTGTTCCTTTTAAAAGACCAGCAGAAATCAGCAGTACAATGATCCAAACTATCCTGCATATATGCACAAATATATATATTTTTCTTCTTTCTTTCGTCCTTTTCCTCGTCCCAGTTTTTCCTTCCCATTGAACCAGGTCTTTCCTTTTCACAGTATCTACTGTACCTTTCAGACTATATTTACTTTCAGGTTCTCACACCAGAGAGACAATACGATGTTTGCACATGTGGATCTGATCTATTTCCCTTACCAATACAGTCCCTAGTTGCATCCATTTATCTACAAAAGCCACAACTTTATCTTTTTTATAGCTGAGTAATACTCCATTGCGTAAAAACACCATATCTTTTTTATCCACTCCTCAGCTGATGGGTCTTTGGATTGTTTCCAGGATTTAGCTATGACAAATTGTGCTGCTATAAGCAGGGGGGCACATGTAGCACTGTGGTAAGATGATTGCAGTTCCTGAGATGGATTTTTAATACTTTCTTCCTCCTTAATTGTTTCTGTGAGAGTGACTCTTCCATAGCCTTTTAAAGATTTTATTTTAAAGAGAGCAAAACTAAAATCAGAAGCAATACAATATTTCAGGAAACAAGATGATGGGACTTCAACAATGGTTGCTGTATCGCACATTGTTTTCTTCAAAGTAGTGGCTCAGATTACCAGATATAAGCATGTCACATATTCTCCTTCTAAGATTCGATACATTTATTTATTTATTTATTTATTTTTTTGTGGAACCGGGGATTGAACTCAGGCCCTTGTGCTTGTCAGGGAAGCACTTATTCCACTGAGCCATCTCCCCGGCCTCGATACATTTTTGACAGTCTTTTTGCTACATTTTTTATATCTGATGATATATTTGATGTTTATTGAGGAAGGTTTCTTCCTGCCCCTTTGCTCTTTCTGGCTCTCTCTTCACACAGTGGTCTCCTTTCGCTGGTGTGGCTCTCCTCCTCCTGCCCATGTTCCTCTGTCAGTGTCCCTGGTGGAATACTGTGCTCTCTGTGGTCCTTCAACCCTATTTGATCTCTTACATTGCCTTGCATCGATTGTGCTCCTCGCCCTCCTCTTTGTGCCTTCCTTTCCCACAGTTGCCCATCAATCTTGTCCACCTTGAAGGCTGAAAAGGATTTTCCGCTCATTAATTACTTGCCTTACCTTCTTCACCTATTCTTCTCTTGTCAGAAAACTTGCGGATCTCTATACACCCCCAGCAAGAACAGCAGGATGTGCTCTCGTGGGTGGGAAAGCTGAAGAACAAGGTCAGAAAGTAGGCGTTAAGGGACATAGAGTAGCTCCAAGGTCGCGCCCTAGAGAATCCGGCTGGAACACTGCAGGTGGAGCAGCTGTCAGCACGGCTGGACACTGTCACTACAGTGGACTTACGCTTCCCCCGTGCTCTCCCTATTTGGCTGAGAATCGGAGTTGGGGGCTGGGAATTACCCTCCCTCTATGGGTGGGCATGTTAGTCAGCTTTCTGTCACCATGACAAAATGTCCGAGACAACTAAATTATTACTATTTTTTAGGGTGTTCGGGGTCTCATTGCTAGATCAGACTCCTAGTGATCAGCCTGTTTACAGCCTCCCAACAGCTGGGATTACGAGCATGCACCACCACTCGTAGTCTCGATTGCCCTCTCAGCGCGCCCCGGGGGCGGGGCCCGCACAGCAGGCCCGGGGATCGAACCCCGGCCCCTGCGCCTGCTTGCAGGTGCGAGACAACTAAATTATAAAAAGGTTTTTCTGTCTCACAGTTTTAGAGTTCCAGACCATGGCTGCCTCCTAGCTGTGGGCCTGTGGTGAGGCATTGCGGTGGGAGTGAACCACAGTGCAAGCCTGCCTACCTCACGGCCAGGAAGCAAGGCCCACGGGCTCCGGACAGCACCGCCCTGGGGACGCAGCCGTTAACACTCAGGCCTTCGGGCACAGTCCACACCATGCCATCGCAGGAGGGGAGAAGGTCGCTTCTCGCAGGCCTCCACGGTGGAGGTGGGGACTGCCAACACACATGCGGGCAGGGACGTGTGGGAAGAAAGCTCTAGTCCTGGTAGGGAATAAATAGATGAAACCGGTGTCCTCTACTCTTCTGTCCAGTACAGATACCTCCGTGCAAGTCGAGCTCACCTACGCAGCATTTTCTCCTTGCTTCTTTATGAGCAATCCTCTAGCTCTGGCATTGTATTACAAGGTAAGAGGATAACTTTTGCCTTTCTATTGTTACTCTATTGACCTTGTGTCGTGTGAGGATTTATTTTTATCTCTCTCCACAAAAGCAGCTCTGTATGTAAAGACTTCCTCCGCTGCTGATTTGCGAGTATGTCTGTCTTTTTGCTGGTTCCCGGCTCTGCTGCGGCGTGGGGAACTCAGCGATCTTTCCACTGAATCTAAAGCTCCCTGAGGACAGACACGTCCTCTCTTCGCGTTATCCTCAGCTCCTCTAATCCCAGCACTCGGGGAGGCTGAGGCAGGAGGATTGCTGTGAGTTGAGACCAGCCTGGGCTACACAGCACCTTCAAGGAGCCCGAATGATATAGAGAGACCCTGTCTGAAGACAAAATGAAAAAAGAACTATCTAAATGAATTAATGAATGAATGTATGCTGCTTCTCTCTGTAACTTTTGTTTGTTGATTTAGAACAAACATATGTTCTATATTTACTGACACAATCAGTAGGGGGAAATCTTTTCAATGAGGAGTACTCACAGACTGTCTAGATATGATTCATTTTTATACATTGTCATACTTCCTTTAGAATACTTTCCTGAATCATAGATGATTCTTTGTCAAACCACATGCCAATCTGGGTTCACAAAAAGGTAATGCATGTGGTTATTACAAGTTAGCCTACACTTCTTGAAATGCTACAAAAAGTCATTGCAATACAAATTTGTTCTCACAAAGACCAAAAATAAACCCTCAGATGGATTTTCTCAGGTGTTAAATAGCAGTCTCTTGATAGCTTTTCTAATTTTGAGCACAGGTGTGAACTCTTTTGAATGAAGAGGCTAGTTTATGTGGAGGGTGGGCTTATAATGTTAGAGCTAGGCTCAGCCTTTGTGCTGAGCTCCCTGATGGACGGCCCTCTCCTGGGGCTGCCCCTCGGTGCCTGTCAAAACCTCTATCTTAGTTACTTTCTTGTCATTGCAACGAAGTACCCAGCACCCACAATTTAAAGCAGGGGGAATTCATTTGGACTCAGGTTTTCAGTGACTGGTTGGCAGGAAAGGAATCTGCTCACCCAGTGGCAGCCAGAAAGCAGAGAGCGATGGGAGGAGACAGGAACAGGGAGGGAGACACCCCTTCTGGGCCACACCCCATGACCCATGGGGCTGACCAGACCCCAGCAGCCATCAGGGCTCATAATCCAATCACCTTCCATGTTTGGCTTTGGGGGCCACTTTAGATCTAAGCCGTAACGTTTCACCTATGGATCCCCAGAGACTTATGCACATCTCTTTGTGCAAAATGAGCCTAGTCTGTCTCTCAGAGTTGCTAAAGTGTTGAGTTCCATTAGTGTGGAAAAGTCCAAGTACGAAGTCTCTGCTGAGACTCAAGGTACATGGCTGGCTCTCCTGGCAGCCAGCCCCCCTGTCCTGCAGCCTGGGGCCCCAGGCAGCAGTTGTCTCGTTAGCACACAGAGAGTGCCTATACTCTAGGGAGTGTGAGGATTTCAGGAGCCACATGTCCCAAGACCAAGCATATAGTTCTGAAAAAAAACAGAAGGCGAGAGAGGGAGAGGCAGAGAGGGAGGGAGGGAGGGAGTGGAGAGGGACAGAGACAGAGAGACTTGTTTTGAGGAATTGGCTCACTTGCACACACAACTATAAAGGCTAAGAAGCTCGAGTCTACAGTTGGTAAGCTAGAGATCCAGGAGAGCCGGGTGTACTGTAGTTTCTGCCTTAGTCCTGGAGCTCTGAGAACCAAGAGAACCAAGGACCTACATTCCATTCTGAAGGCAAGAAGGTTTGAAACCTGGGAAAAACTGTTATGTTAGTTCAAGTCCAAAAGTAGAAAAACAGGGGCTGGGGATATAGCTCAGTGGTGTAAGCGCTAGCCTGGCAAATGCAAGGTCCGGAGTTCGATCCCTAGTACCACCAAAAAAAAAGTAGAAAACAGTAAAACAACACTGAAAGTTGTCAAAGGCAGTCTGACAGGAGGGATTCCTTCTTTTTCAGCCTTGTTGTCCTAGGAGGCCTTCAACTGATGGGATGAGGCCCACCCCTGTTAGGAAGGATGATCTGCTGTACCCATTCTACTGATTCCAACATAAACCGCATCCAGAAACACCCTGGCATAAACACACAGAGCAGTGCTTCTCTCCAGCAGCCCACAGTCCAGCAGCTGGGAGTGCAGGAAGGGTGTGGGGCAGGTGCTGGCTGTAGCTGGTCCTCCCTTCCCCATTCTATCCTCCTTCTCTTTCCCCCTCCTGCCTGGCTGGCTTTTCTGGCTGGCTGGCTTAGAACACTGCGGCCCCTATCCACTCACAATACAACTCAGACCGTTTTATTGCAATCATGGTACTTTTCTGGGAATGTCTGACCTTTTATTCTTCAGTTTGCTTGGTAATTTGTCTGTAAACTCAAGCCTTCAATTTCCTCTTACTTTTCTCATAGAGCTATCTGCCCCAATACATCACTTACTACCTTGTTTCCAAGATACATTTCATACTTTCTTCCATCTCAGAAATCCAAACTCCCGGAACTGTTCTTGCAGCAGGCCCCAGGTGCTCTTGCTGATGTTGATCCCCCCCACTCATATATGCTACATTAGAAAAGAAAGGCTTTCTATCTTAAAGGAACAGAGACCTTCATTGTAGAGACTTGGGGTGGGGAAAGGTACGGTTTTTTCATTCAAAATCAAAACAGCTGAGTGACTATTTTCAACATGTTAGAAAAAAACAAACTACTGTCATGGTTACTATTTCTAGCATTATAAAAATGTCTTTTTGTCATACATTATAGTTGTGGCACATTGGTGACTCCCATAATTTTCTGGGCCAGATGAGGGGTGCCTATGATCAAACCTAGACCCCATGCTTGCTAGGTAAGGTTAGACCATTGAGCTATATCCCCAACTCATTATTTTTTCCATTTCTTTTGAGAAAGTGTCTTACTGTGCAGCATAGGCTGCCTGTCTCGCTGGGGCTATAAATATGTGTCACCATGCCTGGCTTCTCTTAATTTTTGATTGCTATTTGTTTGGATTTTTTTGAGACATGGTCTTGCAATATAATTCAAGATGATGTTGAACTCACTATGTAGCTTTGGCTGGCCTCAAATTCATGGTGATCCTCCTGCCTTGAACTCATGGTGATTTTCCTGCCTCAGGCTCCTGAGTGCTGGGATTACAAGTATGGACCAATACGTTCAGCATGTCTCTGATATTTTAAGAACTATGTTATGGCCACACATTTGTTAAGGTCTATTATTCCTTTATTCAGAATAATCAAGGGTAAAAAAGATCTTGAGGCTTTTCTGGTAAGTTAGGCCTTAGCATTAAATGACTTTCCTTAATCCACACAGCCAGTTTTGGAAAATACCAGAACTAATAGTCTGATATTCTTATTGCTACCATAGGTGTCTACAGGGCCTACAGATGACACGATGATGACTAGAAGTGATCAAAAGTCCAGACGTATTTTGTTTTGTTGATCCTGAAAGCTAATTTGGCATTAGTTTTTGGTGAGGGAGCGGGACATTGAATACATTCTTTCTAGTAAAACCAAGTCTGGGTAGTAGACTACGTCAAGATCTAACTAGGGCTGGAGGTCTTAGCTGAGCGGTAGAGTGGTTGCCTAGCATGCATGAGGCCTGACACCACATGAAAAAGCAAACGCATGAGTATATGAATGAATGAATGAGAGCTCATACAGTAAAGAAATATTTTCACATGAGATATCCATACCTTTGCAGTTCAAAGAATTCCCCAGAATTGCACTGAGACTTAAAGCAGGGATGGGGTAAGCAAGGACCTCCTAATTCAGGTACTGGGCATGTTCTAGGTTTGATGGCATCCAAGTGATGTTTGGATGGCTCTTGGTTGGGCTACTTATCTCTGTCTCTTCAGGGAGGATGTGTGTCCCCACCTTTGCCTAAACTCCTCAGGAGAGTTACTTTATGTTTCAAAAATCCTCTCTGGTCCAACCACCACCTCCCTTAGGACAGTGTGGGCCTCCCAGGTGACACGTGCCAGCAGGTAGACTTTTTTGACCATGGTAGTAATCTAACTGTTGGTTATAAAGCAAATCACACAGCTCTGTGAACTGCACAGCCTACCAGAGCAGACTGTGAGAAGCTCTCACAAATCCCTGATTTCTTTTTTGAACTTGAGCTTTTTAAATTTTCTTGTAATATCCTCCCTGTCCCCATGTTTCAAAGTATTTTACTTCCAAATAACATCCAATTCATTTATTTTCCAAAATAATGGGAGGAACTTGCCATGTAAGCAATAAAATATGTTTTCTGAAAATGAATAATTCTGAGACTGTTTCTAAGGCAACCAGGAGAATAAAATAAAATGATAAAACAGCACCTGCAAAACTAGTGTAAAATTTTGTATAAATCTAGAAAGAACCATTACCTTTAAAAATGATGAGTTTAAAAAACTGATGTTTGGCATTTGAGAGCTTAATAATTTAGATCACATTTAAATAAATACTCTGGGCAATTTTTGGTTGCCAGTTCGTCGATGACATTCTATAAGCACAAAAATGGAAGGCTATAGAAACTGAACATAATGTGCTTCTCTTTTGAAGCATAAGTCAGCCTTGCTTGAGATAACAGCTAATATTAGGGTTTATGGGTAAGCCACTGTTTTTTGGAAGGGCCTTACAGAAGTACCCTTTTGAAAGTACTGCCCATTTTAATTGCATTTTAAGAAAATTAATTATAAATGTTATTTTTTCTAGGAAGATTATTAAAATACAGAAGTACAAAATTAATTCAGTGGAAAATGTAGCAAAGAATCACAAGTTTTTTTTTTTTTTTTTTTACAGTACTGGGGATTCAACTCAGGACTTTGCGCTTGCCAGAGAAGCACTTATTCTACTGAACTATCTTCCCAGGCCCTACATGTAATTTTTGAGGATTACTAAATTATCAGTAGATTACATTATAGTAGGGTAAAAAACAGGGTTGTGGTCCATTAACATTGAGCACAATTCTTTCTCTTATTTATGGACAGGTTTTCTGCTCAAATCCTACACTATTTTTTATATTATGCTAGGTATATCTGGTGTATTGGGCAAGCTCAAGAGAGTATCAGTTTGAAAACAGCTATCTTATGGCCTATGCCTGCCTCTTCAAACAGGTCCTCTTGACTTCTTTTCCCTGCTTTTGATGTCATCCTAGGTGGAACCGATAATTTTCCAGGCATTCTCAGAAGGAGAGGAAATCTACTGGACACAGTCACGAAACAATTCCTATTTTATGCAAAGACTCATCCAATTCTTCTTTGTTCCAGTTGGACTTGGCCACCAGTTGGAAGCCTAGAGAGTAGGGAGATGGTGTGGCTGGAGACTAATTCTTTACCCTGCTCTTTCTTTCCTCTTCTCCTTCCAGCTTGCCAGGCAGTGCTGGGCTCCTCTGGGGCTGTGTGCTGGGGCAAGAAGAAGTCCAGGCTATGGAGTCTCCTGTTTGTCAAGTACAGAGCTCCAAATACCGATTTTCCTCTCTCATGGGCTCTGAGTGGCTCTTTTGGCATTTCATCTCTAGCTCCTTTCATGTGGGCAGTGTCTCCTCCAGATGGGGGTCCACTTTTTGTGGTGGTCACGTGGCCTCTCTAGGGATCTCAGCATAGGGGAGGAGTTCCTCTTAAATGACCTAGCCCAGATTTCTTCTGCAGGGTCCCTCTCTGATCCATAGGCAATGTAGGCATCCTCAGCTCTCTAAAATTTATAAATGCAAGTCAATGCCATAACAGCCATGTCTTTTCCTAGGAATGAACCTGGTACTGTTCATGCAACCTGTATAATCATTTTCAAAAGCAAAGATAACTCATCATCGGCATAGACTATCATTTAATTAACCAAACTTTTCTTGTACTTTTAGATGATGTCCATTCTTTTAATATAATAGTGCTGTAATGAAAAAGGATGGCCTTGGACAAAGACAGAATTATTGTGCATAATGAAAATCAGGAGTTGGGTTTCTGTGCAAATTCACTAAACTGTAAGAAAACCTTTAAGGCCTATTGTCAGTTATAGGCTATTACTCCGTGAAAGCTACAGAGGATTGATTTTTCCCTGCCTCAGAGTTCTTTCTTACTAGGTTCACTAACTTTGCAAGTGACATCAAGAATTTTCTCCCTTACAGACCTAACACAAAATTCCTTCAAATAATGCCATGATGCATTAGACCAAGAGCATGGTCACTGGCCCATGATAAGGATGTTGTGGATGCCACTAGCTTATAACCAAAGAGACAGAAATGACAATGGACATGCACTTGGTCATGCATGTGGCTCTTCTCTACTAGTGCATCAAAATAAAGCATCCTGATTTGCTACATCTTCTAAAACATATTAATATTTGTGTCAAGTCCTCCCAAACACCAGTATTCAATGATGAAAATGTTGGGACCCCGCCAGGCTGATAATAATGATATTACATTTGTAAGGTGCAGTATGTGTTTCAGAGCCTTTTACTTCAATTACTCGGTTTGCTTTTTACAAAGTCCCTACAACATGGTTGGGGAAGTTTATTATCATTCTTGTTTCATTGACCACAGAATAGAGAATGTAAATTAAGTTGATATTCAGGTAAAAGGCTCAGAGGAGGCAGAGCTGGCCCTGGAGCCTGGGTTTCTAGGCATTTGCCTGCTGTTCCTCAGTGCCCTGTGGTTTCCCTACCCTATAAGCTCTCTCACATTCATCCTTCCATCTGGCACTATCATCAATCCATTGTTTCAGTTGACTTTTCCTTTTGTCTACCACCTCTCATATCACACATATATGTCATCATGCACTCTCTGTCTACTTCCAAACCGTATCCCAAATCTGTTCTGTTCTTTCCACCCCACAACTCATATCCCTGTGTAAGATAGTGACACCTCTTATCTGGAAGATGTGGACAACTGCCTGTCTGGTTTCCACCCTTACTCTCCTACAGTCTAGCCCTCACGTGGCAACCAAGTGTATCGGACCGTTTCCTGTCATTGAGACAAAATATCTGGCATCTGCAGCTTAAAGGGGGAGAGGTTTAGGTTGGCTCAGAGTGTTAGAGGTTTCAGCCCACAATCATCTGGCTGCGAGGCAGAAGTGTCATGGTAGGAGGACATCATGGAGCCAAGCTGCTTATTTGGATTAATGCACCAGTGAGTGGAGTCCCCATGATCCAGGATTCACTTACACCAGTTTATCAAAATTTACTGTCAGATGTCCCCAAAACACATATGGAACTCTGCTCTGTCCCTGCTCAGAGCCCTTTTACTGCCCACAAACTCTTCAGCAAAGCCCTGCTGGCCTGGCCTCTGCCCATCTCTCCCATTCTCCTCCCATCCCCTCCCAGCTCCCATCTGTTCAGGGTGCCCAGCTGCGCCTGGCTCTCTCTGTACAGGACCCAACCATGTTTACACCTGTTCATTTAGGTCTCTCACAGGCTGATGTCCAGCTTTCCTCCTGGCCTGCTCCTTCTGGCATCCAGGTCTTCTGAATACCACAATTCCTGAAGGAAACCTTGATAGCTTCCTCCCATTGTATCAGTTTACTTCATCAAGCTATCCACTTTATTTATTGATTTAGGATGTATCTTGGTTCATGAGAAGGAAAGATTACTCCATCCATGGATTTTTCAATTTTTTTTTTTTTTTCCCCCGGAACCAGGGATTGAACTCAGGCCCTTGCGCTTGCCAGGGAAG
>NDGM011042941.1:0-11925 GCA_002564305.1 Octomys mimax | reverse complement strand
AGAAGAAGAAGAAGAAGAAGAAGAAGAAGAAGAAGAAGAAGAAGAAGAAGAAGAAGACCACCTTGTTGGCAGTCTAAGCATGTGCCTGACAAGTGCAAGGACCCAGGTTCGATCTCTAGTACTGCATGCTGAGCTGGCCCTGGAACCCGGTGCATCTTGTCAACCACAGAAACCAGACATGGTGGCACACACCTATAATCCCAGCATTTAGGAGGGTGAGACAGGAAGATCACTACGAGTCTGACCTGCATAGGGAAACTCTGTGCCAAATAAATAAGTATATAAAAGATTAAAAAACGAAGAAGACATTGTATTATTTGTTGCTTATATATGAACATACTAACAAAGTATATCCTGATAGGGTTGCAGTGAATCCTGAGAAAAGACAGACCCAACCTCCCTTTATAAGGACTCAATTATTATGAAGCTCTTCCTGATTTCCTTAAAAATATCAAACTTAGGCTTCTGCAGCCTAGCACATGCTGGCTTATTTATTAAACATTTGTTAGACTAAATTAATTCAAATGTCCCCCAAATTTGGTTCATCAAGCACTATGAATTCATGTCTGCTGACAAAAAAAATTAAGGTATTAATTTTATTTACTATAAATATGGTAGACTGATACCAATACAAATCACCAAACCAGATGAGTTATGGGACCCTCAATAATCCATTGGAAATCTATAAAGGGGGAAGTATATTTTTAATTTTCCTTTTGAAAATTTTACACTAGCCAGGCCATGGAAAAATCCCAAACTTGGTGCCTCTGCTTTCTTTAACCAGCCCCACTGGCGTCCTGGCAGACCAATTTGGAAACCATGATTAATTCCTTGGTAAACAGAAAATAAGCTCTGAAGCCAAGAGAAGCTGAGCCTGAGTCACTCTCTGGAGGCCGTGCATTGGGGCGGTCTACCTCTTCCTACTCACCCAGGAGCTGCTGATTTTCAGCAAACAGAAAGGCCCTGCTGTGCAACAGAGGAACCCAGTGAAGCAAAGACCAAAACATCATTGTGAGTGGCTGACCACAGACTGGTGTCCAGCTCTATGCAGGGATCACCGTGTCCTATGCAGCTCCAATGAAATTGGCTATAGCCCCATCCTATATTAAATGGAAAACTCAGGACTGGGGACACAGCGTGGTGATGCAGAGCTTGCCTGGCATGTGTAAGGCCCTGGGTTCCACCTCCAGCATGCCAAACCAGAAGAGGAGGGGCGGGGGAGGAAACTCAATATCCTTCTGTTATTGAGGAGGAAGAGATGCCTTTGTCACCAAGGACTTCAACTTAGTCTCATCAATGGATGCATCAAAACAATTTTTTAAAGAAAAATAAAATAATACCTTCATTCTTTTTTTCATTTTTTATTTATTTATTTGGTACAGAGTCTCACTACATAGTACAGCTTCGTAGTGATCCTTGTTCAGTCTCCGAAGTGCTGGGATTACAGGCACATGCCACCATGCCCAGGTTCAGGGCCAGGGGCCCCAGCATGGCATGTGGTATTGGGGATCGAACTCAGGTCCTTGTGCTTACCAGGCAGGTGCTCAGACTCCGGAGCTCTACCCCCAACCCCAATGCTTTCATTCTTATGAGCCCCTCAACCACCATGGCCCAAGACAGTATTGACTGACATTCCTTTTCCTCCAGCTCTGGCCCCTTGTTCTAACTATTCTTTCCTTATTTAGCTCCTCCCATCCCTCTTTCTCCAGCTAATCACCTCTCCCAAACTCATGTCACTTTACCATGTAAATATAACTTTGACTTTCTGGTCTTTGCAGATGATGTCCTCAGTTTTGAACACTTAAAAACACCTTTCTAAATGAAGACATCCTTTCCTCAGAGGAACTTTATGGACATGCATTGAAATACATTCACACACACACACACACACACACACACACACACACACCTGCTGGCCCTACACAAACACAGCAACAGTTTTAAGCTCCCAGAGGATATGTCCAAAGGATTAGAACAGGAGAATTGGGCAGAATGAGAGGTATTAAAAATGTTTTGATTTCCACATGAATCTATTTTTCTCCTACTTTTCTAGGGTGCAGTGTGTTGGCTAGATATATTAAAGTGTTTCAGCTGCTACATACCAAGGCTAGGTGAGCACAAGAAAGCCCAGCCTCCATTAATTACTGGCAGCCTCATTTTTTTCCTTCCTGGTCACACATTATCTTAGCCTCAAATCTTGCTCTTGGGCCTGTGAGTCAGCTCAGAGGACTAAACACCTCCTTAGGCAAGCAGAGGGACTGGGGTTTGATCCCCATCACCACATGCTGTGCTGGTCCAGCCCCCAGGTGCACTGAGTCAGCCATGAGAGCAGGTGTGGTGGCGCACACCTGTAATCCCAGTGCTTGGTGAGGCTGGAAATAGGAGGATCACTATGAGTCCAAATGGCGTAGTTAGACCCTGTATCCAATACATTTTTTAAAAAAGGTTTTTTTGTTCTTATTCGTTCAACCCTGCTATCCTCTTTTGCCTCCTGAAATGCTTTTCCAGCTTTTACCTCTTCAATCAGATGCATTCTTCAAGGTTTTCTGCAAGAAACCTCCCAGATAGTGGTGCTTGGTTCTATTCTTTATTAACGTAGGGATTTCTTCCCCAAAAGGAATATATCTGGCATTTTCTTACTGTTTTCCCAGGATAACATACAGCCAGTGCTCACTAAGTGTCTGTTGAATTGAATAAAACAGATCAGAGAGTCTCTGAGCCACAGTATAGTTAACAGCAGTCCTCCCTTCCTCGGTTACTCTTTCTGAGGCTTCAGTTACCTGCAGTGAACAACACACTAAAAAATCTTAAATAGAAAATTCTAGAAATAAGCAATTTATAGAATTTTAGTTGTGTGCCATTCTGAGTGGCACGCTGAACCCTAAGGTATGCCATTCTGTCCTGCCTGGGTTGCAAACACCTCTTCATCCAACACACACACCTGTTTGTCATTTACTAGCTGAACAGGTTATGAGGCTGATGGTCATGGTATCAGTATCGCAGTGCTGTCTTCATGTAGCCTTGCTTTTACTTCATAATGGCACCAAAGAATAAGACTATCGATGCTAGCAATTCAGGTATGCAAGGAGAAATCGTGAGATGCTTCCTTTAAGTCAAAAGGTGAAAGTTTGCAATAAGGAAAAAAATATGCTGGAGTTGCTATAATCTGTGATAAGAACATATCTATCCATAAAACTGTGCAGAATAAAAAGTTGTACTGGTTTTGCTGTCACACAGCAAAGTGCAGAAGTTATGACCACAGTGCCTGAGTGGTAAGTTAAAACAGAAAAGCCACTGCATTATAGGGTTCGGTACTGTTACGTTTTGTGTCTAGTTGTTCCCCCAAAGCCTCATCATGTAAGTCATGGGGCAGACCAGGTCTCGGGGAGTGGCAGCGAGTGGCCTGAGGGGCGGGGCCAGAGAACCAGGGCGGGGCTTGAGGGGCGGGGCCAGAGAGGCCATTAAACTGGCAGCATGACCCCCCGCTGCCCGCAGGGCCTGCTGCCTCTTGGAGGTGTGGAGCAGGTCATCCTGGACATCGCAGCCCCCCAGCCTCGCCTCCAGACCCTGTAGCGCGGGGCTGTGGCATCTGTGATTGAGACCCCCTCTCGCAGAGGAGATGTCTGTAGAAGACAGAGGCTCTGACCCTGTCTCCTGAACAAATAAGGCTCCAAGGTCTTGCTATGTAAGTCAGGCTGTTTTAAACTATGAAACCTCTAGGAACTGTGAGCTAAATAAACCTTTCCTTCCTTCATATTGAGTGTTGTGTATTTGTCGCAGCAACGAGAGAAGAGTCACTGAGAGAGGTACTGTGTACAGTTTCAGAAATTCACTAGGAGTCTTGAGCCGTACCTCCCCATGGATAAGGGGAGACTACAGTAAATACAAACATCAACCCTGCAAACCTCAGTGAGGACAGCGAGGGAAGCCTGGCTCCGTGGAAACGACATTGTGCCAGGGATGTAAGTAGTTTCTAGTCTCCAATCTGCTGCCTTTTTGTGGCCCTGGTCCATTCATTCTCTGAGCACTGCTTTTTCACCTATGATACAAGAAATGCTTTACCTGCTCAGCTCGTAATTGTACAGATTAAATGAGAATATGTATATACATTTATATATTTATCTTTATAGAGTGGTAAATAATACTCATTAATATTTTCATTAAATTAATACTGTCATATAATATGTATATAATAGTAATTTGAGAGGCATTATACATAAGTCAAATAATAAGTATTAGGGTATTCCAGATATCTTAAAAAGATCACAAATATTTATCAGTAGCATTAGTTGTATGGTCTTTTCATTTTTATTATGAAGTATTTTCTCAAAAATAAATACCACTGTTATTTATCAAGAACATTCACTTATCTATATAAGAAGCTTTATTTTAGCCTTCTACCCTATGCAAATCTTGCCCATAAGCAAAATGCCTCCTGTTTTTTCTTTCTCCTGTCAAGAGGATTTGTTTCTTTTCCTGTGTGATTAGTTATACAAAACTCAAGGTATATAATGGCCATCTTTGATGCTAACCTTATGAAAATTATTCTGCTTTAACATTTGATGGCAAAGTGTGTTAGGAAAAGTGATTTAGATGTAGCAAATTTCACCAAGCCTATGTTTTCATTCCTTTCTTTTTTTTCTTTTCTTTCTTTTTTTTTTTTTTTTTTTCATGTATTAGCTTCTGTACTAGCTGTAACAAATTACCAGAAATTTGATGGCGTAAAATAACAGAAAATCATTTTCCCATTGTTCTAGAGACCCAGAAATTTAAAATCAGTTTCTTTGTGCTGAAACAGAGGTGTCAGCGAAGACATCTGCATCCCCCCGCATGCTCTAGAAAGAATCTATTCCTGTCCTGTTCCAGCTGCTGGTGGCCGTTGGCATCTTTGGGTGACATCTGTATCACCACAGGATCTGCCTGTGTGGTGACAGTACCTCCCTTTCTGTGTGTCATCCCCTTCTGTCTCTTCTAAGGACACTTGTGACAACATTTAGGACAGAATTCAGAAATTTCTTGTCATCAGATCTTTAAGCACATTTGCAAAAAGCCTTTTTCTAACACGGTAATAATTATAGGCCCGTGAGCTCAAAATGTGGGTACTGGGAGGTGCCATTTTCAGCCTGCCACACAGTGGTTCTCAAGTTCAGCATTCATTAGAATCATCTGGATTCTAATTTATTTTTTTAAAAATTGTCAAGCTTCACTCCCAGCATCGCACTCAGGAAATCCAGCATGAAGTCCAAGTTTCTGAATTATTAACAAATTCCCGAGTGAAGCTGATGCTGCCGGTCCCTCTTTGAACATCACTACTTTATCAGTCCTTTAAAAATTCTCTTTCTCTTCCTGTTTCATTTTCCCACTTTGATCTATATGTTGCTGGCTTTTTCTGCCAGGCTTTTGTATACTAACACACAGCCAATGAGAGAAGCAGTGTTGAGGCACCCATTTCTTCTTTCAGATACTGCCTGCTTTCCCTTTTTTAGAACTCTGCAATTAGACATGTCTGGACAATTCCTTTTCTAAAGGCTCATTTGGTTTCTATGAGAAGGATAAGGGAATTAGGCCACTTTCCCAGAGTGGCATTCAAGGACCTCCAAGCATTAATCCATGCCTTTAATCTGAAGTTAGCTTCCTTGCAGCCTTCTCCATGTACCTCTCCAAATGCAAGACCTCCTCATGTGGTTTTAGCTAAACAGAGTACCTTCTTGTCACCTATCGAAAGCTCTATCTCGGACTGCCAAAATCCTAATGCTCCATAAGGTCCACACCATCTGCCTAACTTTTTCTGTTCAGATCTATATGGCTCCTCCCTCTGCACTGAACCCTACAAAGCACTTTGTAAACATTTGTGATAATTAATAGTTTCCTTTGAAGTATAATTACCTATGCACCTTCTAATTGATCCATGGATTGTAAACTTCTTAGGGTAATGATTATTCTCGTTTATTTTCATTTCATGTGTGACACTGATAGATGTCCCCAAATTAGACAGCAGAATTCTGTCTGCTGTGAGCACCTGGTATCTGCTCTAACCTCTTCATATCTGCTTTCATGGCCCAGCTACACATTTCTTTGGAGAAGCTGCTCCCAACCCCCCTCATCTATGCAGCTCTGATGCTGGCTGTCAAAGCACTGCCACACAAAACCCACTGTCCTCCCTCCCACTCCCTCACCTGTCAGCCCCTTTCCTACAACTTTTAAAATTGGCTTCTAGACAAAGTGAGCCTCTTCCTCTTGGGCAAACAAGCTGGGGTCATATTGTCCTGGGGGATAAACAGGATCAAGAGACTGAAGTTAACATGCACAGAGAAATAATGAGCAGGGACACAGGAGTCCTTCTGTCAGCAGATTCCCAGGTGCTGTTGTTCCTGCCTTTTTGGTGGTTTCATAACATGAGCTAATAAGGTTGCTATTTTGCTTCCTGTGGCGCCTTTGATTCTGTCGCTGGCAGTCACAAGTTCTGCCTAATAATGCGTGTGAAGGTTAGAGGGACTCATTATGCTTTAAGAACGCTTGTAAGAAAAGTGATGCCTCCCTTGCCCAGATGAGGGAGGTTGAACACTCATTCATCCCCTGGTACACTGGACCATGCAGTGTCCTTGAAGACATCAGGAATAATGGAAAGCTACAAATCACTGATCGTGGTGAACGTAAGAGAACAGCAAAATAGAAGAGTGCAGAGAAAATTTCACAGAAAACTTCATGAGGAATGGCAATCTGATTAATTTTATTTTTGATAGTATAAAAAAAGCCCAAAGAGGTTAATAGCTATTGAAATCATATTTAATGCAAAAGGGACAGACAGAACTATTCCTCTCAAATTCCTCTCAAACACAATTTTCTTAACTTCTTCCGAATCTACTTGGATTTAAAGAAACAGGTTGAGTCTTTGGCTCACAAGTCTCTCCACGAAGAAAAATTACAAGACCAACAGATTCATTTACCAACCCAGTAACCTAGGTGTAGTTTCTTATGTTATCTAAGAGTCCAGTATGTTTCTTATCAATTTTCATAGACCTTGAGGTCCCACACAAATTTATTGGATAAGACACTGGAATAAAATAGCCAATCCCCATGGTAATGCTAAAACTCAAATCCAGTGCAAAATTACTAATGCCAAAACAGCCTACCACACTGCCATTTTCTCTATTTGTAACATATTATTGTCAAAGCCTAGTCCTGACATCACCCATTATAGAGGTTAGACCCTTTACCAACACCTCCTCATGCTCAGAATTCACCTGGCTCTGCACTCACTTTTCTTATTCTGTATTGTCTCAGGAAAGGAACTATACATTTTCCAGATTAAGTATAAGATCTTGATCCCAACCCACCCTCGTCCATTCACCATTGCTGTCTCTTCTATCTTTCCTACTGATTCCTTCCTAGGTGCCTGAGAAGTGCTTAAATTTCCTCTAAAAATGATGAGAGTCTTACTTACTGTTTTCTAATATTAGTTAATTTGTTTTAGAGTTTAGTTCCTTATATTAGCATTTGGATTGTTATTGTGATTTTTTAATAAGCAGACATGTTGAAGCACAATAGTATAATAATAGATTTGGTATGAAATGGTATGTCTACATCTTCACTCTACATATAACAACCAAGAGCTATCTTTCCCTCTTTTGAAGCTGTAGGGGTAGGCTGTGGGGACTAGCTCTGGCAATGACATCTGAAAGGTGAAAGGATGTGTAATCTTCCCTCTGTGCTGCTCCACTTCTCTCTGGTTGGAATATTAAGAGGTGACAGTGGCAGGAACAGCCACATTAGACCACAGGATGGAAAGTCCATGTTAAGGATAGTAGAGCAACTGGACAGAAAAAGCCTGAGCTCTGGTACATGAAACTGCCAGATCAGTCCCAGTCTGCTTAAGCTTGACTTTCATTTGAAGAACTTCTCTCTTGTCTAAGACTGTTGTTCTTTCAGCCTCCGTCTCACATTCTGACCTGATAGCCTAACACAAAAAAGTTCGAGAAACTTTGCCATTTAATTAGTCACTAACAGAACGTTCCAAGTGGTAGATTCAAATTGAAACACAGTGCTGTTTTGTTATTTTTTAGGTTAAAGACAAGGAATATCGTTAAAAGCCAAGTAAAGACAGAATATTCTACTAGAGAAATACATCCAAATTCTTTCAAAATCTACTTAAGGAGCCATGCATGGTGACATGCTTGTAATTACAGCCACTTGAGAGGCCAAGGTGGGAGGGGCTTAAGCTCAAGGCCAGCCAGAACAATTAAATACAACACTATGTTAGCATTTTAAAAATTATCTGGGACTGTGACTCAGTGGTAGAACACTTGCCTGGGATGTGGGATGCCCTGCGTTCAATCTCCCGTACCACTGAAGACAAACAAAAATACCACTTATCATAAATGCAATGATTTTTCTTGCCTTTCTGTCTTGCCTCTACAGACTCCATGACTTTGTTCTCTCTCTCTTTCTTTCTTAATGGACTTAGTAGAGAGTCTACAGGGTCCCACACAGATTGGACTCGTAGTAACCCTCCTGTTTTCAGCCTCCCAAGCACTGGGATTATAGGCCTGCACCACCACACCCAGTCTCAGTCACCATCTCAGCACACCCCAGGGGCAGGGCCCGCATGACACACCAGGGAATGAACCCCGGCCCTTGCACCCGCCTAAGTAGTCATTTTAGTCCATTGAGCTATCTAGGTGGCCCTTTTGTTCTCCTCTTCGTTTAGTCTTTGTGATTCTATAAATTCCCTCAATGGTTTTTATCTGTAGAGATATTATAAAGCTTCAAACCTAAAATGCAACTTAAAATTGTACATAAAAACACTCCAAATACTGCTATTTTATAAATTCTACCTGTACTTTTATATTACCTTTCAGGCTAAAAAGGTTTTAGATATCACCAACTAAACAGTAATTTTCACACTACACAGTAAATTCATGGAGTGTGAGTTTTACATGCACTTTAGAGCTAAGGAAGCCATAAAGTCACAGAAGAATTGGCCGTAGAAGTCAAAGACATAAGAGCTACGCTAACAAATACAGCCCTCATCTCCATAACAATAGAAACAATCCTATTTCTATATATGCATCTCCAGAGGCCATTTCTGTCTTGCTAGTTCCTAGATACTCTTTTGTAAAAGGTCCTCTAAATCCATGAAAGCCAAAGGGACCAGTTCCTTCCTAGTTCCCCACCTCCCCCCTAGTGTGGATCTGGCAAATGAGGAATCAGCCAAATAATGTTCTCCCTGGACTTTTTTTTATATGTATTTAATGCAGGGTCTCACTACACGTATCGGACTCGTAGTAATTCTCCTGTTTTTCAGCGCTGGGATTATAGGTGCGCAGCACCACGCCCAGTCTCAATCACTGTCTCAGTGCACCCTGGGGTGGGGAGGAGGCAGCATGGCATGCTGGGAATCGAACCCCTTGTCCCTTTGTCTGCCTAAGCAGTGCTTTAATCCACTGAACTATCTGGCCTGCCCCTCCCTGGACTTTTAAACATGAAAGACCCAAGAAACAGCAATGGCTCTGCCACAAGAAGACTGGAATGCCCAAGGTTAAGCACACTTTCACGCCCAGCTCCATCTCATCAATTCTGAGCATACCACCAACAGCACCATAAATTTTATTCCAATAAATATTCTTTAGCTTTAGAGGGTCAGCCAATTTTTATTAGCAACAGTCAAAAGAATAGGGCCAGTGAGATAGCTCAGCGGACAAAGCACCTGCTTTGGCAAGCGCAGGGACTAGGGTTCAATACTCGGTCCCCTATGCCCCGCCGGCCCCGCTCCCAGGGCATGCTGAGCCAGCGACACAGCGCTGGTGTGGGAGCACACGCCTGTAATCCTAGCACTGGGGAGGCTGAAAACAGGAGGATTGGGGGCCAGGGAGATGGCTCAGTAGGATAAGCACTTGCCTGGCAAGCACAAGGGCCTGAGTTCAATCCTCAGTTTTGCAAAAAAAAAAAAAAGGAGGATCATTACAAGTCCAAGCTACATAGTGAGACCCTGTACCAAATACATAAATGAAAAAAAAAAAAAAGTCTCATCACCACATAATTTCTCAATGCTATAATGACTTAACTTCACTTTTCTTGATAAGTAGTCTTGGTTAAAATAAATAAATTACACAAAAAGTCATGTTGGTAGGTTTTGTATAAAGTATAGCCAGGTGTAATGCCATGTGCCCATAGTCTCAGCTCTTTGAGAGGCTAATTGCAAGAGGATTACTTGAGCCCAGGCGTGCATGACCAGGATGGACAAGATAGAAAGAATCCTATCTCAAAAATAAAAATAAATAAGTCATTTTTACATAAAAATAATAAGTTTTTTAAAGTATAAGTTCTTTGTGGTTGTACACAACTGAAGAATTTAGCATACGAATTTTAGTTGTTCTTCTGTTTTGTTTTAAGCTGTTAATATTTTTTTAAGAACATACTATAGTCATTGGGGGAAAGAAAGCTCCTATCTGAGAGAGGGACAGAAAGGGGACCCGAGTGGGTTGCCCCTAATATTTTCTATCCAAAACTTTAAACACGTATATTCAAAACTTACGTAATTTCTAAAATCCCTAAAGTATTCTTCTTATATTCTAGTTTACTTGTGAATTAATCTGTGTTCTCTAAAAGCAATGAATACCATGACAGGACTTCAGAGTTTACCATTTCCAAATTAGAAATCCTACACCAAGTTTTTTGGGTTTTTTTTTTCTGTTTTTTAATGCATGTGAAACACGATTTCATTGCACAGGTCTGACTCGTAGTGATCCTGTTTTCAACCACCCCAGTTTTGGGATTACAGACATGTGCCACCATGCCCATTGTCAGTGGCCAGCTCAGCACACCTGAGGGCAGGGCCTGGGATCAAACTTAGACCCTGCGCTTGCCTAAATGGGTGCTTAGTCTGCTAAGCTATTTCACCAGCCCTTGTTTTTGCCTTTTAGAGACAGGGTATCACTATGCAGTTCAGGCTGGTCTTGAGCTCACTTTGTAGCTGAGGCTGGTCTCAAATTTGAAAACACCTTCCTGCCTTTGCCTCCCAAGTACTAGGATTACAGGCATGTACTACCACACCCAGCACCCTACACCAATTTGGGAATCAACTTGGTTGTTAAAACAAGTAACTCAGATCTCCTAATGGACAAAATTGTTTGCCTCTGATTTGCACAATTTTCCATTTTACACATCAGCTGAGCAGAAATGACTGGTTGCTAAGCAACAGCTCTTCTCTCACTGTCCAGAAATAGAATACATAGAAGGTCAATTTTTAAAACATAATATACAATATATGAAGTTAAAGAAAGATCCAGCCCCATAGATTGGCTGTTTGCCCAGAATTGTCATCATGAATACTGAATTCATGATAACAGTTTGTGAATTCTGAATGCATTTGATCTATGAATTCTTGGGTAACAATATCACCTCGTTCTAGCAGTATCTTCCTCGGTACGGAAAAGCCATGAGGTAATATACATTTGCTTTGGAAGCAAATATCTTTTCAAAACCTATTTGTCAGCTGTACAGTTAGGTTCTGTTGAACCAAGTCATTCCTAAAGCAACATTACCATTCCCATTGTGCTACTGCTGTCTTGGCTAAACTATGTATTTAGTGCTCTGGAAGGACAGAGGCCAAGCAGACAGTAGTGAATACCACTCAGAAATAACCATTCACTTTTGGCTATGTGTATTCTTTACTGAAAAAAAATTTTTAGCCTTTTGGCTCTTCCAGCAGCACCATGGTGGTAGGCAAGAACAAGTGCCTTGTGAAAGGTGGCAAAAAAAGGAGCCAAGAAGAAAGTGGTTGAACCGACCAACCCCAGGCCCTGCGAGTGTGGGGGAGAGCTTCAGCTCTGTCCTGTGCCAGCGCGCTGCTCCAGACCCAGGCCCGCCACGTGAGAGAGTCACTTCCCTGCGTTCTCCAGACCACTCCAGACCACCCCCGCCTGA
>NDGM011042913.1:0-18430 GCA_002564305.1 Octomys mimax | reverse complement strand
CTTAGGGTTTGTCTGGGGTCCTATCAGCTAGGAAGGTTGCTGGGAACAGCTAACCAATTCACTTCAGATGAGAAACACTCGCGAGACATGGGACCCATGCGGCCATTTTCTCACACCACGTCCGACGCCATCTTCCCGGCAAAGACACCAACCCCCACCCTCCTCTGATTCAGACAGCGAAGGCCTGCTCCCTAACAATTAGGCACATAATATTTAGTTCCAGACAGAAGCCAGCAGACAAGATTTCATCCTGCTTGTACGTTATATGGCCACAGGACCAGCGCCATCGCTAACCTCTCTGCTTCTCCACCTTCTTCCTCTGCTTTTCAGCTCACTTGCATGTGTTTATACACATGTGTGATTGTGTGCGTGTGTGTTAGAATTGTTTTAGGCCAGTGTCTCTGTTAGAAAGAGAGACCTGAGTATCTGTAGTGTCTGCAGTCAGTGACCTTCTGGGACCCTCCTTATCTCCCTTGACCTCTGGTTATTTGTTTGCCAGAAATGCAGCTAGCCCCCAAATCCAGGGGAGAGCAATCCTATTCTACAAAAGTCCAGCTGTCAAGTATTTTGCATGTCACACCTAGTCTCTTGAATATTCTTCCCTTCTCCTTAAACTTTGGCATGGGTCCGATTTCCACTCTGTTGCTTCCAACCTTGAGGGCTTGGACAAGTTAGGCTCAGCTCTAGAACTTAGATGATGGTGTCCAGAGCTTTCGGATCCTTTCCGATTTGCAACTGTCTGATGTATCCTGGGCAATGCTGCATAGCTTGCCATTTTGGGTTCTTCCGCAGGTGGCACCCATCTCTTCTGGCCTCTGATGTTGCAGCAGGCTGACCACATGCAGCCAGCTACAAGGCAGTGACTGGTATCAGAGGCAGCAGCCTGTCTGCAGGAAGTCAATCTGCCACGAGCAGAAAGTCCTGGTTCCTGGGTTCACCTGGTGTTCATGCGTCATGGGCTGCCTATGCTGGACTTTCCAGAAGGCTGACATCTGTTGAAAGTTGAAAGTCATGTGGAATTCCTTGCTGCTTGGCTGGGATAGAAATTATCCTATTCTAGAACCTCTTGTCTCTGTTTCCTAGAGTTTTAAGCTGTGTGGGACCTTCAGTGTCACAGCCAGACCTTCCCCACTTCTGTATTCCTGCACCTTGCATTCATTTCACTTACAGAAGCTTCTAAAAGGGCAGTAATGGCCTTCTCTGGCACTTGTGATAGACATGGCTGTCCATGCTGCTATCCTGAAGTTCACAGGTGAGCTGGAGAGGCAGACTGCAGGTCCCTGTGAGATGGTCATGGTCTCCTCCTCCATCTCTTCTGCTCTCGCAGCACCTCTCTGCATCTCTGACTTCCTGTTGAGTCCTTCAGGGAGCAACCTGTCTCTGCCGTGGTCTTTAATCTCTGTGTTTTTTAAATAAGTCTCTGTTATACTGTGTACCTTTCTGCCAGATCAGCATTCCTAAGCTGTGCCTTTGCTCCCCACTGTCCAGGTACTCTCTATGCAGAACACAGTAATGAAGTATCCCCAACTTCACTAAATGGAGATGTCAGAACTCTATCAGGTCCCCACCTACCCTTGTTTCTACACTAACACATGGTCCTGACTGAGAGATTCAACATGGCTGCATAGATAAGGAGCCATGTTGGAGTTACTCAGAGAAAATCAACTAAAAACACAGGTAGTGGGAAAAAAATGAGGGACACACACATTCTGATGCCAAAATTAGTCTGAAATAAGACACATAGCTCAAAAATAACATAGGCATAGGACTGTAAACATGGCAAAGTAGTCTACAGGGCTGCCTGCAGGACTTCTGCCTGTGCAAGTGCAGGTACTGCCACTCTGGGATGTTCCCCAAAAGCTGGTGAACTACAGTTGTGTGGCAAACAAAGCCACATAGCCCAGCTTTGGGCTACACTGTCCTTTGCCCCTTTGCAAATAGAGGACTCGCCAGCCTGGCAGCAAATTTCACTGGAAATACACACAGAAGCGAGTGATGAGGAAGCTGGTCCTTCTCTGATGGGCCAGAGTTTTTTTTCCTCATGCACCATAGGTTAACTGGAACCTCTAGTGACAACAAGGGGAGGAGTCACAGTGGCTGCCATGAAGGGAGTAAGTCACATAGCACCACTCCTCCTGCCCTGCTCCCAGTGGTATGAAAGAGAGAGGTGTGTGGACCCAGTGGGACAAAGAGGGCTCTGCATGGGCTGGGAGGGTCTAACCAAGTGCAGGGCTGGAAGCTGCCTGGGCTATCCCTGAGGGCCCTACAGAAATGGATGAACCACAAGGAGGTATCAGGGTGAGGAGACGGGCAGGCTGCTGAGGACACCCAGAGGGCTGCTGGCTGAAGACACCAGCCCTAGCCCCTACCCTTGGAGGCCAAGATCAGCCCCACACTCAGCACTTACCCTGCTACAGACTTGGTGGGGTTACCTAGCATAGATTTGGCTGTGGACACCAGAGGAATTTCACTGTTTTGTTTCATTTTCATTTTCACTGTGATGGGGTGGAGCCATAATCATCACCATAGTCCATTACCAAAGGACTATGCTGGACAAATAGGTAGCAACTTCTCATCCCTAATAAGTTGAGGAGGCAGATACAAAGGCCAAGAGCTGGCTACACTTACAAGATATTTCTGAGGAATAGACATTTCCCGGGGGCCGGCCCCTAGCTCAGTCCTTTAAGTGGCTTGGCTGCTTCCACAAAGCTGTCAGCCTCAGGTTGCTGTAGTTCGATCCCCACAACACTCCAGGGAGCCAAAAGTGCTCCGAAGCCATTCAAGGACCAATAAATAAATAAATAAAATAAAATAAAAAGATATTTCCTAGGGAAGCCTTGGTACTGGTGATAAAGCTACCTACTCCCTGCCATAAGCAATTGACAAGCATCAACACAGAAAATAAAATTAAAAGTCTATAGGGTTGAAGCTACAGCTTAGTGGCATAAGCACCTGCCTAGCAAGTGCAAGGTCCCAAGTTTGATCCCCAGTACCAGAAAAAAATGTCTAAAAAATGACAAGACATAGAAGTACAATTAAATTTCAGACCTTCAGCTCACACAGGACAAGTCCAGGGGATGATAAGGTAGAGGAAGTAAGAAGCCACCCACCTGGATTTTCTGAAATGGTAGTAGCAGAAGTAAAAAAAAAAAAAAACCCCAGATGAATGAGGCTGTATAGAAAATCAGATTAAAACAATCTCTTGGGTAAGAAAAGAGATGATGATCATAATGAAAGACTTGTTCAGTGACTCTAGAGTGGACAGAGATAAAGATAGAGGAGTTTAGGAAAACCATGGAAACTGAGAGCTCGGCCTACCAGAGCCCTTCCTTCACACTGCTACCTACTTGCCCGTGGGGTCTGGTTTGCTAAAAGAAAGCAAGCCGCACTTGCAGAGTCAGGACAATAACAAAAGCTGGGAATTTTAAATCACCACCTGCCCTGCTTCCCAGTGTTTTGCAGTAGTGTTCTGCCTCCTTTCTCATCCTAATCTCTTTCTTCTATGCCCATTGTGATTGATAATTGTGATATCAACTTGAGTGGATTAATGGAGCACAGTTCTGGGTGTAACTGTGGATGATTGACACGTAAGCTTTAAACCGAAGAAAGAATTTCCATCCCAGATGTGAGGGGATCAATCAATAGGCTTACAGTCTCCATGGAATAAAAAGGGAAGGAAGACCTGTCCTTTTGCTTCTTCACAGGAGCTCTTTTCCACAGCCCTCAAGCTCCTGACCTGGGCTCTTCAGGCTCCCTGCACACTTTTTAGCCTTACAACACAGGACCTTCCACTTTCCAACACAGATTTGCATTAGACTCTCCAGAAAGAGCTAAGCCTTCAACTTTCAACTGAATTCCTCTGACTCTAGTGTACAGATGATTGTTTTGCATTCTTCCACTCCTGACTCTATGGAGCCACTGTAAGCCTACTTAGTAAGTTCCCTATTTGCTATACATACATATACTTATGTATGATATGTTAATATATATCTTAACAAGTCTGTTCCTCCAATGAACCCTCACTGATACACCTGTCTTGATATCAAAGACCTTCTTTTTTCTCATTTTGGTGCTGATGACCCTTACTTCCTCTGCCAAATGTCTTGAGCCTAGTAGGTGGGTCCCATGTTAGGATCTAACTGCTTAGCCTGTCCATCTCATTTTTCCTTCCATTCTTGGCTTGATGAACCTTGAGTGCTTGGTAAAGGGATACATCAGCATTAACTTGGAGTTGGGAACTATCTTCTGGAAAAAGACCTCTTCAGTACACAGCAGGGCTCACAAGATGAGAAGAGCAAAGATTTTGGAAAAGCTACTTTAGTTGGTATCCCCTGGAACCTAGAAGACAGGGTTATAGGCATGTGTGTCTTAGGACGGGAAAAATTGCAAAGTGGTCCCCAAGATTCCTGCTGCTTAGAGAACACACACTCTTTTCCAGTTATCCTATCAAATATGAAATTAGAGTATTCTTGAAAAGACTTTGCAGAAGTAATTAGGGTTTTAAAATAGCTGACTTTAAGAAAGGAGGATGATCCTGAGTGGACTAGACCTACTCAGGTGAGTGCTCAATAAAGCCCCATGCTCCTACTTGCAAGAGACATTTGCAGCATAAGAGGAGTCCAAGTACTCAAGGGCATGTAGACAGACTCACATGGCAAGATAACGAGACACCCTTGGGATCAGGGTACCCCTCCCTGGATGGTAGTCGAGAGAACAAGAACCTCAAACTTCAAGGAACTGAATTCTGCCATCAGCCACATACATTTACAAAGGAATGCAGGCTGGCAGACACCTGAATTTTAACCTTGGACAAACCAGCTAAGCTTGGACCCCTGTCAGAAGCTTTGAGATGATGAGTGGGCAATTCTGTAAGATGCTTGACTTTTGGTAATTTGTTACAGAGCAATAGCTCTTTATTGAATACACTCTTCTCCAAAGCAGCCTCTGCACTCTTTTATGATTTACTAATATACAATCTTAGCCAGCCTCATGAATTTCACTAAGGAGTCTTGACATGGCTTTTGTCTCCTGGTAATGAAGTGACACAAGGGACAGGCTTATTGTGGATCAGACATGGCCCCAGAGTGAGGGGGGAACAGAGGATCCTAAGGCAATTATAAAGATTAATTTTGCAACATTTTACTGAATTTCCTCACCTGTTAGCTATAGCTCTTCAATGAAAATAAAAGACTCATTATTTTTTCTTAATAGAGCTTCAGGTTAACCCAACTCTGCCTAGAGACTGGGCCATTTTTTGTGTTGCTGCTTCCCCTCTTAACCACAGTCTCCTTGGTCCTGCCATCCTCTTTGGGGACAACCAGACGCATGGGCACTATCTTCTCCCTGCCCTAGTCCAGGAGCTTTTTCCTGCCTGTGAAAGCAGAGGGTGAACAGTCATGAGGGATTGAGACTGCATCATCCCTGGTCTTTTCAGGATCCTTTAAGGATCTCACATAATTAGAGCTTACCTCTTCCAATTTCAAATCCAGGGGTAATATGATTAGCATCCTTCAAAAATAGTTAGCATAAAGCACATTTAATAAAGTGGCACACAGGCAAGCTACTGTTAAACACAACCTATGATTAATTCTCTGAAAGGGCCACTGTGGGAAGCTGGAATTGAGAATCGTTTCCTAAGGGCTGCACTACTTCCTCCTTCTATCCCCTTCTATGGTCCAAAGCCATATCTACAACCTCTATCTGGACTTCTTGAGTGATGGATTCATGATTCTCAGGGGTCTTTTCCCTGACCATATCTTCATGCCAGCACCCAGAAAGCTCTTGGGGAGCACTGTGTTTATTAACTAGAATTCACTCATTTCCCCCTGCTTGATCTAGCCATGGTTCTCTATTTTCCTATACTACACTGTGACTCTGTTCAAGGGGTGGACAGTGCTGTGACATTCACTACCCTAATCCCTTTTCTCCCCTTCCTCTGATGGACCCACACTAGCTTGAGGAGCTCAGTCATGGTATCTTCTGTATCAGAAAGCTTCCTTCATCCAGCCCTCCACTGCTGGAATCTTGCTTTTCACTTATGTGAAATAACTCCCTTAGTCCTTGTAGTAGGAAGGTAGGGCTGCTTTGTTTTATAACTGTGCCTTACTTCAGGGACAGTACAGGGTCCTGTATTACAAACTCTCCCCCAGTAACTTACTCTATGGCTGATTACTAATCACAATTTTCTTGCAATACTGAGTCCTGTTCAGAATGGGTTATAATATCTACCTCTTGTTCTTGTTCGTTCATTCAACAAATCTTCATTAATTGCTTACCATAAGCTTGTTCTTTTTCCATATTCTGGGAAGGCAGCAGTGAATGGGACCAAGGCTTTGCCCCCACTGATATTACATATTAGTGGGAGATTTAAGCTAGAATAACAGCTATACGAATAGTCGTAATGTATATTTCATGAAACGGAAAGAATAAACAATGAGTGTTGATTATTTTCACCTCTCTGTTGAGATGGCATTTGAGGAGAGACAGGATAGGTGGGAATGGACAAATCTTGTGAGTTTTCTGGGAAATGAAAGATTTTGGTGGAGGAACTGCACCTGCAAAGTCCTGTGGTTAGAACCAGCTTGAGCACAAGACCTTTACTATGAAAAATATTTTGATAATTTTCATACCACTTCTTTTTTCTTTCCTCCAGAATGTGGAAGGAAGGTCAGGTAACCTGGGCTAAAGCAAAGGAAGACAAGAAGAGACAACACAAAAGTCTTCCACTTGTGTGATGGGAAGGGAGCCAATGGGCAACTGGTGCTCTGAAGCTGTGCAGGCTGAGACAGTCCACCCAACCAACCCAGTCAAGTGTTCATGCTGCTGCTGGGTGTGTGGGGACTGTGTCACCAAACCAGGAATGTGACAGTGTGGGGACGGATCACTTTGAAATAGGCAGCCTCCATGACAGACACATGTAAGACAGGTGTGTATCTTCTAAGCATGGCTGGGATGCTGGGAAGTGATGCTGCAGGTGACACAACTAGAGTTCCTATGGGTGGAGTTCTGGAGGAAAGGTGAACCTTCAGAGTGATGCCACCAACAGCCTCCTCTCTTCTCCCCAGCCTGGCTCAGCAGTCTGGATCCTTCCTTTACGTCTTTCAGCCTTTCCAACCACAAGCTCCAGGCTGAGCCTCTTGGCCCAGGAGAGAGAACACAGCCATAACAAATGGTCGCATTCTTGGCACTGACGCTACAAACAACCTTGTGCAGGGCTTTGTAATGCTGGAGCCAGGCAGCCTTCTAAGGTTGGCTTCAGATATCAGGCACAAAGCTCGTACAGTCCTGGTTTGGAAGGAAGATGGCATGTTACCAGAGATTTTCTCAAACAAATAGGAGAAAAGACCACTTCTGTAGAGTTGGGTTGGGAAGGATACTGGAGAAAATTCAGCAAGGTGAGTTTACCAGGCAGAGTTCACATAAGAAGCAAAGTGCAGTCAGTGTGTGAGTTGCTGGGAGCACTCAGCAGTAGCGTGCACACAGGTGGCTCCTGCAGAGGACTGAGCTCAATGTCGCTAGCCCAAGGGAAAATTCCTGGGCAGCATGTGACTCCCCAGGAAACAGAGCTGACCCCTGGCTTGGGTGAGTTACTGCATGGGCAAGATGCAACCAAGGGAAGACCTCCTTGTGTTTTCTCTCTCCTACACATGGCCCAGTCCTTCTGTTCTGCCACATGCCACAAAGCAGCTTAAGTCCCATACTTGATTTTGAACTTTGAGACTCTGGAATAACGGACCAAAGGAATTCTCATTTTCAAAAATAAATGACCCTATGCTTCAGTTCAGATGGCGAAGTTCTCCCAAAACTCTGGTGTTATAGGCTTGGCCTCTGTCAGCATACTGGAAGGTGGTGTACCCTATGAGGGTGACATATCCTGGGAAGTTTGTAGGTCTTTAGAAGTATCCCTTGAAGGTCACTGTGAGACACTGGCCACTTCCCCTTTCTCTTTTGGTTCCTGGCCTTCAGGTGGGCCTACAGCCAATGGGACCACCCCAACTCAGACTGACACTTCTAATATCATGAGCTAACCTGACTCCTGTATATGTGGTGTGACTCAGGTAGGGTGGTCTAGTGACAGAAAGCTGACAAGCACAACTAGTCTCTACAGCCACAGAACACAGCCTCAGATAAGGCCAATCTGTTCTTCTGTAGTCTTAGCCTCTGGCACTGCTGGCAGCCTTTGGGGCTTTCTGATGAGTGTGAAAATTTCAGCCCTGCACAGCGTTCCTCCCCCGCCCATCCTCTTCCCCTTCTTATAAGAACATGGATCACACTGCAGCAGGGCTGTGCTCATGACCTCACTGGAAAGTGGTTACAGCTGTAAAACTCTATTTTGAAATAAGGCAGCATTCATACCTGGGCTTACAACTCGAGCCTTTGCTTCTAGGGGAGAAAGTTCCACTCGCAACAGTAAGCTCACTCACAGAAGTGCCTTTGTTTTGCTTGCTTCCTGGTTCTGGATGCTCAGTTTAGGTAAATCTGATCAAAAGCGTTACCTGTCTCTCAGGACTGTTTCATAGTCGGCTCACGTTGCTAGATGAAAGGCCTTGGGGCTTGTCTTAACCGACAACATATGCTCTTCCTGTACCGCACCTTCAAGAACCTGGCTGTCTGCCCCACATGTGACCTCAACACCGACGCAGCCGCTGCCCAACTCAGCCTTCTAGGTTGGAAATGCACCCTGAGACTTCTGGTGTCTGAGCGTTGGAAAGAGACCTGAGAATATATGCCATGGACAGGAAGAGGAGTGGCAGCTCTGGATGTCAGAGGTGTTCTTGATGGTGCCTTCTGCAGACAGGGAGCACGCCATGGTGACAGGGTCAGTCGAGGAGGTGCTGCCACTCTGCTCATTGCTCCATCCCAGCAAGTGAGCCAGGAGCACAGCGGACTCATGTGAAGCTGCGACCTACTGTGTTCTTTATCAAAAAGACCAACACAGTCAAGCCTGAGATGGCAGGCAGGGCGGCCCCATGCAAGTATTTCCTATAGATGCTGTGTACTGAGCATCTATTAATAAATGATAGAGGGTTGGCCAGATGGCTCAGTGGACTAAAGCACCTGCTTGGGCAGAGCACAGTGGCTGGGGTTCAATCTCCGGTGTGCCATGCCGGCCCTGCCCCCAGGAGGCGCTGAGACAGTGATTGAGACTGGGCGTGGTGGTGCACACCTGTAATCCCAGCACTTGGGAGACTGCAAATAGGAGGATCGGTATGAGTCCGATCTGTGTAGTGAGACCCTGTAGGCCCTGTACTAAATACACAACAAAAGATAGATTTCCTCCCCTACAGTTACACACTGGGAGGCCTGAAGGTACACCCTGATGCAGCGAACCCAAGCAGGTAATGCTCAACTTTCACAGACAGGTACGTGCAGAGGGAAGGACAGGAGTTAAGGCCCAGGTTGTGGGGCTTCTCCTAGAAGCTTCTGCAGAATACACCCACATCCTGAGGTCCCAGAAGCCTCTGTGGGGTGGAAAGGAGAGCAAGGATTTGAGAGTGCACTGTGGATATGGACAGATGCACGCGGATACACAAACAGGCGCACACACAGACACTCATACAGACACACACAGACAGAGACATGCTCATACACCTAAACGCAGACCCACACACATGCACATCCATAGCTGGCTACACATCACACAGGTGCAAGCACAGACACAGACATACTGTGGGTGAACACAGAGCCACTCATGCACAGACACACAAAAACATAGACACAGACACACATAGATACAGGTATACACAATTACAGAGAAAGATACATGTGTACTCTCCCTCTCGGCGCTGTGGTTGCAGCAAAAGCCTCCAAAATACTGATGACAGCTGGGCTCACACCTGTAAAGGCTTCACACTACCTGGAGGACAAGGATTATGTAATTGTCCCTAAAAACTACAAAATAAAAACACTTAAATCTGTATTTTAATTCATATAAAGGAAACTTATAGATGGATTACTTGGAGGCTGTTTGGAGAAGAGAATTTCCAACATTTCTTCTACGCAGATAAATCTAGAAATCTCCCCATTCCCCACAATGAAGACACAGGCACAGCCAAAGGCTTTTTGGACAGAACCCAAAAAGAATGACACCCACAATTAGCAAAAATGGGATTAGGTCAATTTCAACACCAGAAGAGTGAAGAGATGATCTACAGAGGAGAAAATGTCTTGGTAGTCGTCCCTGGACAAAGACTAATATCTAAGATACACGAAGAACTCCAAAGAGTTAGAATTCCCAGAATAACAGATCCAATCAAAATATGGGCAACTGAAATGAAGAGATATTTTTTAAGAGAAGAACTACAAATGGCAAATAAGTACATGAAAAATGGTTAGTATCTTTGACCATTAGAGGAATGCAAGTCACAGTAACAACACTTCCTGCTACTCCGCAAAGAAAGGTGTTATGGCTTGTGTTTAGCTGTCCCCCCAAAGCCTCCTGCAATCTTGGGGCAGCTTTTAGTGTTTGTGACTGATTCTTGGTCTAATGCTGGGATTATGGGTGTGAGTGCTACACTTGCTTATCAATAGGTGAATGGATAAAAAATATGGCACTCATGCACCATGGAGCACTACTCTGCCATAAAGGATAAACTGGAGTCATTTATATGAAAATGGGTGCACTTGAGACCACAATGTTAAGTGAAATAAATCAGATACAGAAGTTTAAATATCACATGGTCTAATTTACATGAGAAACCTAAGGTACAAATAATTTAAGGAGCAAAATAATAGATAATACGAAGCAGGGAGCTAGACTTCACCAAAATGGGAAGGCGATGTGGAGATGGAAGGGAAGAGATGGAGGCTTAGGGCAGGGGAAGAAAAGCCATCCAATTGTGATATGTCTATGTCTCAGTACCTCATGATGAATGCATTTATTATGTATCATGAAACATACACTGACTTAAAAAGAAAAATAATTACAATAACTTTGTGCATTCAAGGACAGAAGCTGATGGTTTGTTCTATCAGTGTTTCCATTCTGACGGTAGTGGTGGTGGCGGTAGGTCAACAGTGATGATGGGGTGGTGGGTGGTCACTGTAGGGTGGGGAACAGCTGGGGAGAGATGGCGTCCACATCACATGGCTGGGGGGGGGCTCTTGGCAATAAAGAACAAGATGAAAGTTTCCTCAGTGACAGCTCATGGAAAAGGACATTGAATAATCTGCCTTACAATGTATAACCTCCTGTAACTCTGGGGACTCTGAGCTCTGCTAGGCCATATGATTATTTGTTCTGTAGGAAATCTTGCAAAAGCGTAGTGTAAAAGGAAATGAAAACAAGATCTTAGTCCCAGGGGAATGCTGCTGGGATAGCATGAGATGTTTTGCTAAGATATGTCCGAAAAAAATGGTACATATGAAGGCCAGGAAGACCGAAGTGTAGTCCCTGGGATAGTTAAACTATGATGTCCTTGCTAGTCTTCTTAATCATGCCTCCCGTTTCCCTATTCCTGTTTTTATGTCAGAGAATCTTAATAAAAGAGAAAATTGAAAATTGGAGAAAATTGAAATTGAAGTTTCAGTAAGAGACTGTGGCCCCCTAGTCCCATAACTTTGTCTCTTGTTTTCTTTTCATTGCCACACCTTGTCTTTGGGACCTGACACTTCACAGAAAACAGCAGCAGCTCTGACCCTGAAGGGGGTGTAGACACTCTGTGGTGATTCTTTAAACCAGTGGCTCTCCATCCAGGGATTCTCCATGCCAGAGTCAGAGCCCCCCATGTGGCTCAGGATTAGCCAGTTTATGATGGGGCACATGCACAGGTATTTAAAGCTCCCTAGGAAGTGCCCACATGCAGGTAGGGTGCTGATCCATTGCCTGTGGACCCCAGAGCCACACCAGGGTGCAGAAGTGGCCAGAGAGAGACTCAGCCAGGGGCAGATTTGACCAGGAGCAGTTTCCCGTGATCCTGGTTGCTGATGACGTCACTATCTTCACTTTTCAGGAGTATTATCAATATTTATTTAAAATTCTGAAAAGTTCACAGAATTTCCGGTCTCTCACTTCCAGATTAAACAGATACTTATATTTGGCCATGATTCTTCTGAATCAGTTTTGCAAATGTGGCTTAAAAAAAAACCCTGGTAGCTCTGAATGGATTGGAAATTTGGGATTCATCTGAGCAGATGTGTTGCTCCCTTCGCTCTCCACTGGGTCGTTTCCACTTGAGTATAAGCGAGGGAATGGACGGAGGCAACGGTAGAGCCTGGCACCTGGGTAGAGATAGAGGGGTAAGACGGGGATGGGGGCGCAGATGGCATGGGCTAGGGATGTCTAAGACAAGCCCCGGGGTGCCTACTGTCGGCCCTGGCAATGAGGTGGTAATATTTGTACCAAAGCAGAAACCAGCAGTCAGGAGAGGGATCTTAGCTTTCTTTGCCACACATCTGGTTGCCTCACAGTCTTTCATTCCATCCCTGGATGTCTTTTTAGTCCTGGAAAGTGCTGATTTTGCCAGTCAGGAGCTGTGTCCAGCGGCTTCCGGCTCCAGCGCTCCTTGTCCCTCAGCAGCTTGCATGCTCCGTCACCTGTGGCTGGGGGTGTATGTGTGGCTTTCTTCTGCTTTTCTCTGCTCCCTTTCATTTGGAATCAATGCTTCCTAACATCTCTGTTCAGCAAGTCCCACCTTGGAATTTTGGACAATATTCCCAGCATAATGGCTGGAGTTCCTTGGTTATTCTATGCTATTTAGGACTTTAAGTCTAAATTATTTTAATAACTTCATCTAAACTCCTGTCATTCCCTTAGGCAGTGAGAGGCTATAACCCAGAGCGATATCAGAATGAGAAGAGAAAAGGGTGGCCGCAGTCCTCCTCACTTCTTTCCTTTCCTTTTTCTGGGGGGAGGGGGACCAGGAATCGAACTCAGGACCTTGCACTTGCCAGGCAGCACTGTGCCACTGAGCTATGTCTCTCGTTCTATTTTCCTTGATTTTCCACAAATGTTGTGTCCTCTAAAATGGTTTCTTTTTGAGACAAGGTCTTACTATATAGTTCAGGCTGGTCTTGAACTCACTTCTGCCTCAGTGTCCCAAGGCTGCCAACTTGCCTGGCAGGCCCTCTGAAATCTCACTGCGATGTGCTAAATCACTGTGTAACGAAAACCCCGTCACTTTCTAAGTTCAAGAAAACAAAAACCAAACAAAGACACCAAGGGATGGTCTCGAAGCTCTGGGCTGGGGCTTGTCATCTTTCTTGGTGTCTGTGTAAACCCACTCAGGGGAGCTGACGAGAGGCAGGTAGGCGGAGTCACGAGCCTGCCTGGCCCAGCATCAGGGTAGAAGGTGGACTGGGAATGCAGCCCTGGCCCCTTCTTGCTCTCCCAAGTCCACACCTGTGTTTTCCCAAGTCGTGGGTGATTCAGTTGTGAGCAACATTCACTCACAGTCTGAAATCAATACCTGTGTCTGTCAACCTCCCTGTGCCATTTCCTCTCCTGCCTGGAAAATGTAGCTCACATTTAAGGCTGCTCTTGGCACCTCCCCTCAACCCCCATGGGAGCTTCTTTTAGGGAAGAAAGCATCAAAATATGAACACACTTTTTCCAGATTCCTTTGGTTGGCATAAGCATGAGCATGACGATCTCACCAGTTTTCAAAGGAATCTAGAGATTGCCACGTTAGTTTAAAATTATGTTTACAGTGTCATATTTTTCTATTTTCTGTCTAAAATAGAAAGCAAGCTAAGCAAGGGAGAGGAGTGTGTACAATTTCCAAATCAGGGCAGATCAGCTTGTTTTTAAAACCCGGATGGAGAGGCTCTGGTAATTAGGAGGAGCAAGAGGAGAGCTTTACTTTTGGGGTCAGGAGGCAACCTGGTTTTGTCTTTAAAGATTCCAGTGATGAAGACGAGCTTTCTCACCCTAGCTGCTCTGAGATGGGCTTGGAATCAGCCTAGAGGAGCAGGGCTTCTGATAGAACCCAGCAGAGCACCTTAGAGGCAGTCTCACCCTAGTTGGAAGGTAGAGGGTGGTCCAGAGTAGAGTCTGCTGCGGACTTCTGAACAGACCCAGCTTTCCCTGGCTGGAGACCACATTCCTATTTTAGCAAACCTTCCACCCTTGACCTAGCAACACTCCTGCCCCACCCTACACCCTGCTCCCTGCACTGGCCCTTAGAAGCTGCTCACTGGCTGACATCTCCCTCTCCTCCTTCATCCCTTTTGCCCTTCAGAGTAGTGGTTGGGGTCCAGCACTTGCCTTCCAGGTGGTTGAACCCTGTGGAGACTACAGTTGGAGGAAGGAAGGTGCTAGAGACAGAAGGGCTGAGCAATGGGGACAGAGAGTTTCAGAGATCCCTCCTTCCCCACACCTAGGCCCTGCAACACACCACAGTCCCATCGAATTCCCTGTTTCTAAAAGTTGGAGATGGAGGACAAGTAGCCAGGATGACCACAGCGTGAGGCCTGCATTTTTCTCTGGGCCTTGAGGGCTCAGAAGTGTTCTTTCCCCTGCATCCTGTTGACAAGGAGGTCACAGAAGAGTCCAGGAGGGTAGGACCATCATCCTTGCCTTCCAAAGCCTCATTAGGAGCTGAGGAGCTACACACCTGCTGCCTGCCCTCTGGGTCCCTTCCCAGTGGGGGCTGGCAGTGCTGTGGGGTCAGATGGGCAGCCTTGCTCAAGTGTATCCTGCAGAGGGACTTAACATCTCAACCTGGGGCCAGCAGCTTTGAAGAGGCCCTAGTTTGCTATACTCTAGGAGGGTTCTCTGGGGTTCACAGTCTTCCCTTTTCTTCCTCCTTTCTGGGGGTTGGTGGGAAGGGTTGAATCCAGAGCCTTTGCACTGAGCTACACCCTGGACCCATTTCATTTATTTTTCTTTAAGACAGGGTATCTCTAAGTCAGGCTTGAGATCTTCCCTCCTCTGGCTCCTGGAGGGCTGGGATAATGGCCGAGTTCCCAAATCCCTTGTTGGTACCTCTGCAATGGCCCACTCAGCTGCTACCTGGCAGAGCCCTGCTCCTCCCATGTGCCGGTCCATCCAAAGTGCAGCCCAGCAGGGAGGGTGAGAGGTGGCCTCACCCAAGCTGGAAGGCAGAGGGTAGTGATGACAGTGACTCCTGGTCACAGACCAACCCCTGGGGGTTGGGGTGGTACTGACCACAGCCAGAGGAGCCACAGAACCACACATCACATTATTTTCTATAAGCAAAGCTGTCCTTTCCAAAGCTTGCTTGGTTCCCTATTGCCTCTGGGAAGACACCTAAAGTCCTGATCCTGGGGGCATGGGTTCCCTTGTGGTCTGTCCCTGGCTGTTCCAGACACAGTGTCCTCCTCATACTCTGTCCTTGGACTTGAGTGCCCTGGTGCTGTTGTCAGTGTCCTCTATCTGTTCACTCATTCAGCTGAGCCCCCCTCCTGATGGCTACCTGAGATTGCCACACCCACCAGGTACCTCTGTGCCTCTGAAGCCTGGCTCAACCACAGGTCTGCCATATCTCCGCTGCAACAGCCACAGTCCATTCTCAGAATGGGGGCCTTGGTTCTAGGACCACCCTACTTCCCAGGTACCAAAATATGCAGACCTCAAGCTCTGGGTCTAGAAAGCATGTTGTCTACACAGAGCCTACGCATCTCCTCCTGGATGCTTTAAATCACCTTGTTTTTCACAACATCACGTGATGCAGAGAGTTGTTACAGAGAGTACTGCTCAGGATCCAGTGGCAATTATAATGATGTGGTTCATATAAGCTCAACTTTCTTTCCCCAAGCAATTTTGATCCTCAGTTGCCTCTTTCTGTAAGTGGAGATCCCATTTGAGAAGCAGGGATGACTACACTGTATTCAGTGTCACCTGTCAGTGTGGATAGAGCTTAGAATCTGCTTCCCCAGAACTGCCACAGGGCAGGGACCTGGTGGAATCCTGTCCCTACTCACTCAGGTGTAAAGGTTAAGAGAACAGATGAGAAATCACTTCCTGGACCAGAGCAGGCAGGAGGAGGATTCCCAGCGCTGCCACCCAGCAGGGCTTGCAGTGGGCTGTGTGTTTCCACAGCTGTGGGTTTTTGGGCCTGTTGGCCTCCACCTGGGAGGTGAGGAAGGAGAAGAGGGCAGCGTGTGGGTGGGAGACGTGGCATACACCTGCTACACCAGCACCTGTGGGGAGGCCATGCTGCCCACTGTTTCCCTGAGCCTCTCTGGTTGCTGAAGAGTCAGACATTCCTGAAATCTGCTGTTTACATTTATGTTGTCATTCAGTGGCCTCTGGGGTCTTTACTGCTCGTGGGAAATTCTACATCAGGCTGGCCCTTTGAGTGCATTTTGAGAGTTGTTTCCATTGACTTTCATTTCTTTCAAACAAAAATGACAACAGTGGTTTCTTGTCCTGTTTTTGCCCCAGAAAGCCTGTACGTAGTGGATGGAAGGACATACCAAGACTACAATCCATACCCTGAGTGCATAGTTGGGGGACGAAAACATGTCCATTTCCCCTTTTTTATACTATTGGGAATGACTCCAGGGCCTTCACACAGAACTATATCCCCAGCTGTTTTATTTTGAGGCAATGTCTCTTAAATTGTCCAAGCTGGGCTCCAACTTGTGATCCTCCTACCTCACCCTCCCAAAGTACTGGGACTACATGTGTGCAGCACCATGAAGATTTCCTTCTGTAAGCCATAGTATCCCATCTATAAAGTGAGGGTCATGCCGAAGCACAGGGTATCAGATGTACTGGAAGAAGGAAACCATTATAATATCTGTGGCATTATTTTAAGATGAAGGCAGAGCCAAGAAGAGATACGGCATTAGCCATTCATTTTGTACATAATTTACAGTAGGTCCATGGTCATTACCATCTCTTCATTATTTCTTCACTGAAGCTTTGAGTGCAAGCACATTTTAAAATAATTCTTTAACAAGAAAAGGTTTTTCAGTTTTAGAATAAAAAAGCTAAAAATCTATATAGTAAAAAAGGATCCTCTGCCTCTGCGAAAAAGTCAAAGGTTTCAGCCCCTGGTGTGTAACGCTCACTGAGCTGAACTTCTCCGGAGAGGGCTGAGGAGGAAGGTATGGACAGGAAAAATTCTTTATCTTTTGTATATAATCTCAGTGGAAATTGTGGTTTTGCTTTAATGATATCCTCACCCAGGTGAAACTATTAATAGCTTGTGAACCCAAAGGAGAAAGCAGGTCTTTTCCTGAAATGTGGCCAAGGTAGACTGAAAAACCTATTGTTAGAGATACAGTGCTTTCCGCCTCTCCTCTCTCATTCTCCTTCAAAACTAAAAATTTAACATTATTTCAAGAAGCGAATGCACTAACACAGTTTCACTAATCCTCTTCAAGAACCCATCCTGGATGCTTGAGGTCTGTGGATATTAATTGAAGAGAGCGGATCTGAACAAGATCCAGAAGAAGAGGATGGGGGACAGGTCAGGAGAGCTCAAGGGCAGAATCTCCTGACTGATTTAAATCTTGGATCCCTCAACAAGCTACTCACCAAAACTTGGCTTTTGGTTGGCCACCCACAAAACAGGGTAGCAGCAGCACCCCTGCTCACAGTGAGAACTAACTAGATGAATGAATGGGATGCTGTTTCTGAAAACATGGGACAGTTTCTGCTCAGTATTTGACATTAACCGGGTCCCATCTGGGTGGCTGAGGAGCTTCAGTGTTCAGGGATCTGACCACTGAGGAGGACCCAGTCCAGTTCCTTCTGAACCCTCCTCCACCCCCATGCACAAACACTCAGATTGTCTATGAGGCCCGAAGATCAGTGAGCAGCGCTGGCCTTTGTATTGAGCCTTCACAGAGAATAGACAGTTTCTGATGACCACTTGGCAGAATGTAACAAAAGCTTATAAAAAGGCCTACAAATGGGAAAGGATTATATTTATAGTACTTCATACTGAAATAGCATCTTGATATGGTTAGTACAAAGGCATAGTGTGTATCAAAGGCTTTTAGGGGTATTATTTAGAAGTGGAAATCCCTCAATTGTCCAAAATCAAGGATATAATTTGTGCACAGTAACGCTATTGGGAGATCACTTCCCATGCAGGCCTCACAATACTATTCTATGTCTATTTTACAGTCCTGATCACTTGCTATGTGCCAGGGAATGTTTTTCAACACCAGGGGCCCCATTATCCATTAACCTTCTGAAAGCCTACCCATGAGTACACGAGGCTCTGGGGGACATCTAAACCGTAACAACCTTGTTGTAAAACTGGTGATTGAAAACTGGTGCGTCAAGAATGAAGCATACAAGATTAATGAAATTATCTGGGTTATTTATTCAACATAGAATTAAACAGACATTCAAATGAGGGTTTCACATTCAGTTGTTAAAAATCTTTCTAAAACATATGATTACTTCCCTAGATTGGGAATGGGATCTAGATGCCATGTGGGACCCAGAGCTCTCTCTCTCTTTCTTTCTTTCTTTCTTTCTTTCTTTCTTTCTTTCTTTCTTTCTTTCTTT
>NDGM011042892.1:0-10572 GCA_002564305.1 Octomys mimax | reverse complement strand
CGGGGAAGGTGAGACTGAAGAGGACGAGGCCAGCCCTTGATGGGGGGAACAGGCCCAGGAGGATGAAGTCAGTAGAGGGCTGCGTGTAATTTTCCATTAGGAATTTATGAAGTTTATCCTAAAAATAGCTAGGGCAGCACATATGTATAGATCATTACCAAATCTGACAAATTCCACAGTGTAATCAGCTTGTGACCAAATAATAACTTGCACACATTTTAAAACATAGCAGTGAATATTTATTGATCATTAACCAAATTAGAAAAATTCCCTGTGAAACTAGCTCATCATTTATTCACATTCTACACTTTCTAGGTATAAAACCAAGTTTGAAAAAAGTGAATTAGAGTTTTCCTCCCAAGACTTTCCTATTTTACGAAACAACCATTTATGACCTAAAAGCTTTGTAATAAATCTCAAACTATCCATCACAGATGAAATGGTTTACTTCCATAGTATAATTTATACCACCTCAAATTCTGAGTTAATGTCCAAAGTTATGCTAAGAAATCCATTTGGAAGCATATTGTAGTATGGTTTCTATTATGAATAAATTTTAATACCTGTATGCTTAATAGTTTCTTAAATTTTTCCAGAATAAATTCTATTATTTTTCCACCTAAATAGTTATTTTTATCAATTGGGTAGCCTTCTTTGGTATACATTTTGTCCAAAATTTCCATGCCAAATTTCCTTTAGGTCAGATATCACTGTAATTTTCATTTGTTCAGAAACTTACAATGAAATTCCTATTGCCAATCTGATAATAATCATAGTGGTTCATACATTTTATTTTCAAAATTGACCCTGATCCTTTGTCTTTCTGTCCTTCTTCTACATGGGAAGTTTTCTAGCCCTAATATTTCCCCTAAGAAATCACCCAAGGGGAAAAAGGCACATTGGATGGTGCTCAGTACCAGCAATAGTTGGGAAGCAGCCATAAGTATCATAGAGAAATGTCACTGTATACTCAGTAGAAAAGCGTTCATCAAAGAACAAAATAAAACAGTATGTATTTTGATGAAGCTATAGATGAATTGGTAATCATTGTGCATTTTTGTGAGAAAATTTCTGCTGCAAGTATGGAAAATAGTATCTCAATTCCTAAAAAAATAGGCAAAGTTGAAACATGATCTAGTAATGGCACTTTGGAATGTGTCTGTGTGACTGTTCACAGCTACTTTCAGATGAGCCCACTTCACAACATCCACAAGAGAGGAAAGGCTTAACTGAACTTGTGAACAACAGGAGCTGTGTCTGCCAGCGGTAGCACATGTGGCTCTCTGTGGGGACAGCCATGTGCGGCTGTCACGGGGATACTCGTGGAGGGCATTATGCTAAGGGGACAAGCCAGTGACAAAGAGACAAATACAGTTCAAACTGGCTTCTCTTTGGAGCACACCACAGTGAAATCAGAAATAGAGAGTGAGGAGGTGCACGCTGGGGCCAGCTGAACAGAGTGGAGGCGGCCGGCCATTCTGGAGGTGCGCGGCGCGGTAAGGGCAGAGCTGGACGCTGCAGGCATGCTAGGTGCTGCATGGCAAGCGCTCTGCGCGGGGAAACGAAGGAAGCAGTGAATGCTGTCTAAGTATTTGTGTCTCACTACAGTAACACACCGTTCTAATGTACTAAAATTATTATGTATGAAGATTCCCAATATAACTGAAGGTACACAAAACTGGATCCTAAGCCATATTACAATAACTTACACTCTTTATGCTTTGATCTGTGAAAACCAGGAGATAAAAAAATAAAAATAATTTATTTAATTTTCTTTTAACCTTAAAGAGAAGAAACCAATAACAATGATATTGAATTTCAAAATAAGATAATAAAAAATTAGTGACGGCTATATATGTTTTATTAGAAACAAAATAAGGGCAAACGGATCCAAGCCCAGTGTATTTATATAAGGAATTAAATTTTCAGCAAGTAGAAAGTGCAATATTGAAAGTACTAAAGCACTGAGCGCTGTAGCCCTCCCTGTCACTTGCTGCATGAGTACTTCTGTCAGCAGCACACTTTCCAGACGAGCCACTTGTCCTTAGTTACAGATTGAAAACTATCATGGAACAGAACAGTAGTGCCACATCAGATCTGATTTTTCATGGCATATTTTTCACCAGCAGCGTCTCTGTCCTTGCCCGAGGCCCAGTGCGCAGCACATGGCGTGTGGCACACACACTCTTCCAGCACCTTCAAGACAGCAAGCCAGCCTCCGGAATGTGTTTCAATAACACATTTTTGTCATAAAAAAATCTGTCTATCTGTCTATCTATCATCTACCTTTCATTTCACTTTTAATCTTTTGCAAGGTAAAACAACTTTCTTACCAACATGAAGCACATTTTAGGCCTTCCTCTTACATTGATTTTCTTGTGTTCCCCTCAAGCTGTGGATGTGGACATCTGCAGTGCTGACAGTTCCAGGAGGAAGAGTTTTCAGGAAGCCTGTGGATGGACTCAGTGTCCCCGAGAAGCAATGGGCCTTGGGCCGGGGCTGTGTCCCCCTGAAAGGACAGTGTGAGGCTTGGAATTTATTAATTGTATATTATTATGTATGTTGAGTAGCAACATTTTAATACACACAAGCAAGCATATTTATGGAAATATGTATTTAAATATGTTTTAAATGTCTGCTTGAGTTACTGCTCAAATATGTGCATAGAATGCTTGTGACATACCGTGGCTCCACACTGCAAATATGGCAGTGGTTTTCTGATGTGAGAATCTGAAAGTATAAATAAGGACCAAAATATTTAATAAATATTCTGAAATATGAAAAGCACACTCAAATGAAAAGTCACACTGGAGAGCAGGGAGGGGGAGAGCAAGGAAGGGTAAAGAAAAATACAAGAAGGAAAAATTGAAAACAAAGTTTTTGTAAATGAGGGTAAGAGGGGTTGGAGGAAAGGGAGGTGAATGGGGAAAACAGAATTAAGATATATTATGGCCAGCTGCAGTTTCCCTATGGTGAATGTGATCCTTTTGCACATCTAAAATGTATCAATAAAATTAATTAATGAAAAAGCAAAACTGAAATGAAAAAAGTAGAAATTCATTGAAATTGAAATTTTCTAAAGGAGAAAACTTATTGAGAGAGGTCGTGAAACATTCTTTAAACTCAAATAAAATTATGTTATTATTTAAATTTTACTCTCCATAGCATCTTCTTGTGTAACTTTTACCACCAGCTTAGACTGATATTCCACTTGATTCTGCAAAAAGTGTAAATGTCTTCATATAAAATCACTTTCAACTGAGCAGAATGGACAACCTGTCCCTCGTCTCCTGTGATGCACCGTCACCCACAGAGGCAGGCGACTGCAGCGAGAGCCTGTGCACAGCACAGCCCTGAACACCGTCCGCACAAGGCTCTGCAGGTGCTGCCGTGTGTGAAGGTGAATCCCGTGTTGTGACCTTTGCGATCAGTCTGCATCTTTTCACTGCAGGAAGCTCTCGTCCTATTTTAATAAATAGACTTGTCCAATACAGCCTTGTGGTCACAGAAGCTATAGGAAGAGCACAGACATTTCTGTCCCTAGCGATCACAACGGGAACCAGTGAGAGGCCTGGGAACCAAAGAGCAGCAGCCCCGTACTCGGGACCGTGCAGTTTTCACTGCAGCACAGACCCCACACTCTGCTCCCTGTGGGTCAGGCAATTCTCAGACAGACTGCTACAGTCATACTTCCATTGAATTTGTTTGGTCACTTTATAGTGGTGCAACAATACTCTAATATACAAAAAGCCCCCTAAAATTCACTTTGCCAGGCTTTTTCTGAAATAGTCCAGGTTTGACTTTTTGAAGCCACTAAATAGAATAAAGTATTAAGCATTTATGTACTAAGTAAATACACATATATTTCTCAACTTCATGATACAGCGTGACTGTCTTGTCAGAAATATGTACCAGTTTTGTCTTGATGGCTGAAGCACCCTCCTGCTCCTGATGACCCATAACCTGGCTGCCCGCCTGAGCAAGGTCTGAGCACACTAACCCGGAAAGCAAAGTTAATGTATTGGCAGGGCTCTGGCGTCACGCACCCTGCGCAGCCACCAGAGCGCCTCTCACGAATCCGCTCATGCCTGAGTCTGCCTGTGCACCCCGCTAAGGACACTGAACCAGTCCTGAATGCGCCGTGCTGCTGATGAGCTCCCTACAGCCTCAGCTGACAGTGCAGGCATGAGGTGAGGCCTCGCAGTGCTGTAGGAGCTCTTAGATCACCTTCTCTGCAAGCGTTTCCACAACAGAATCTCCGAGGGAGAACAAAAGACTGTGTAGGGTCTTCATTGCTTTCTGTACTCAGGAATAGCTGATCCCATTTCAGAGAAAGACAGTACTCATTTTTAATATTTTGAAAGGGATAAAGAACCATGTCACAGTATAAAGGGGTCCCTGGTACCCAGGGATGCTCCTATGTGCTTCAGTTCCCCTAAGCTGTCTGCCTCCCTGAAGCTCCACTGCACTACTACACAGGCAGTGCAGTGGTCAAAAGATATCTCATGGGGACACGGAAAGGGACCACGTGGAGGTTTGCTGAGCGAAGTTGGTCTGGTTTTGCTATGTGGCCAAAGTTCGCCAGGCCCTTTAGGTTTCTACCTTTCTACCTTGACCTTATTCTTTCTGTCAACATTTGAGAAAGGTAAATGTGGTTGGTGAGGTCACATGGAGTCCTAAGAGGAGGAAACATGGGTTTCACAGGATTCCTCCAACAAAATACACGATGAGCACTCAGTGGCTGACTCGGTGTAAGACAGCTCTGGAGGGCTGCTGAGACTTGAGGTCCTCGTCACTGGCACCACCAAGTCACGCGACAACTATCACCACAAGTGAATGGCCTTGACTTTCGCCAAGGCTGGCCAGGGGTATAGAATCCAAGTTTGCTTTGCAAACCTTTTCTGTTTGGTTCTCAAAAGTTTTTAGTGTCAGTAAACCAGGCATTATTATTATTATTATTATTATTATTATTATTATTATTATTTGGGTAAAATGCTTTTTTTCAGTACAGAAATAAAAAATGAGGAAGTTTCAAAATTAGAAGCATGAAGGGCAAACTGCAGTTGAACAGAAACTGAGAAGCTACTTTTCAGATGCTTACTGGAATTCTTTCCAAAGTGTAGTTTTAAACTTTAAAACTCGTGTGTTTGCTTCATTTAGCCTGTCACAATCTTTTACTACAATGGCTGTCACAGATTTTCATGTTGAAATGATTGCTATAAATTCTCAGTATGTGACTACAATAAGCTGACTCACGGGAAGGGAAAGCAGGAAGCAGGAGGCGGCAATTCACCCACAAACACTCACAGAATCACACATCATTCATGGAAAACACTAAGAAAATGAGCGGGAAAATATCAAAAGGAAATCTTGAGCACAACATTCATTCTCTACCATCCTCGCTGTGAACTTGGACATGAAGTGTGGAGGGCTTTTCCAAGTGTCACCTGAGTCCACGGACAGTGCAGGCAGGGGACACGTCCCCCTTACTTCCACCACTGGCGCCTGCAACCCCGCAAAGAACATGCTCAGTTTGGATCCAAAATCAATCCTGCTGTCTGCCACTCAGAGCACAGGATGCCTGCTATGTAGTGTAGGCAAACCATAGCAAGTTCTCCTCAAATTCAGCTTCCAAACTCCTTCTGAAACTAAGTTCTCTTATGCACTTGCCAGAATTTCTGTTACATAGTAAATAAAAAATAAAATTTGAATTAGTAACTCTTATGGAAATAAGATTTCCCCACATTTGGAAATTCACTGCCCAAATGAATTGCTGTACTGGTCTGCTTTCAGGTCTCAGGCAAAACACCCAGCACCCACAATGCCAGGGCAGTTTAGTTCGGCTTTGCGTGCACTTGATGGGGGCTGGCTTGAGGACAGGAGCGGGAGGCTCCTGCTGCAGGCCCGGAGGGGCAAAGCTGCTCAGTGCACAGAGGGCTCCAGCCTGAGTGGGTCGGAAGGACGGGGCAGGAGACGCAGGCTGGAAGCCACAGCCCTGCCCCGCTCCGGCTGGCCCAGCTCAGGTCTGCGGGTCATGCTCTGCGCAGTGCATCTCTCCCGAGACGCAGTCACCTGCGGCAGAGTCCTCCGATGAAGTCTCGCTCAGAGTTAAGCGAACACTCGCGGCTTCCTGCACCTTCCAGCGAACACTGCGCTCTTTCAGTTCGCCGTGTTGAGTAGCACCCCAACAAATGCATTCCTTACCTTCCCTTCCCGCACTTGGCCTTTCAGCGACCTCCAAGGAGGTCCCGCAGCCCAGGACGCCTGCCTTGCAGCTGCGCTCTGGGTCTAAAGTCTATTGGTGCAGGGGACTGTCCCCTGAGGCTCTGATGGGACGTGGGCGGACAGCTACTGAGGGTGCAGCCTGGCCTGAGGCCAAGGTGAGGGCAGAGTCAGGCAGGCGCAGGCTGCTCTCCAGGCCACAAGGGCGAGGAAGTGGGAGGGACCACAGGCTCCCTGAGCGCCCCACGCTGGCTGCCTCTGGGGTGCGGGGGCCCCCGTGGTTCTCATGCTGTGAGTCAGTGCCTGCCCGGTTAGGATGCTGCTTACAGCAGCGAAGGAGCTCCACGAGAGCACAGCCACAGAATTTCCCACAGAATTACTGCAGAGAGCCAAGAGGATCCTGGGCAGCATCGTCCTTGGCAAAACACACTCGGGGCTCGGGTGTCGGAGACTCTAAAGAAGCCGCTGGGAAGCCTTGGGGAGAGCAGGCTCAAGGGGCAGACAAAGCCTAGTGCCATCTTGTTACCAAGAACAAACCTGGGAGATCCGTCCAGGGAGGCTTCGCAGCACTGTAGTTATTGGCAGAGAATGAGGACTATCCTGGTAGTCTGAGTGGTCGTTGCTGCTCAGGCGATTGCAGACAGCGGAGATAGAGCAATACTTGGGCATTCAGACAGGCGGAGGCCGGGTCAGAGCCGGGGCAGAGGTGGGAGCTCACCGCAGCTGTGGCTGGAGCTGCGCCTGTTGGGTGTGAGGCTCAGAGTAGAGGGGAGCGACCAGGCCTGACACCAGCGCGACACCTGGCCTCGGAGGCCAAGGCAGACCCCAGGCGCTCGGCGGGGGCAAGGCCTCCACCACCCCTTCTGGAGCAGCCCTTCTGCTCTCCACGCGCACCCGCTGCGCTCTTGCTTTCCCAGCGCAGCAATACGCCCTCCTCAGGTGCTATGCCAGAGTCTTATCAACAGTACCCGCATGGTTGTGCTCTGTAAAACTTGCCCTGAGAAGTGGGGTCCTCCTCTGCACCCCAGGACCGCCCGCCTCTCAGGAGCACGTCTCACCCCACAGTGAACATTTCCTGCTCTTCACCTCCATCTTTCCTTAGAACTCAAGGTTTGATTGTGCAGAGCCGGACCTGAGCGTAGCCGCCTTCCAGCCAGGTGGGTGCGCCTCGTTTGCGAGTATCGTTGGGAGGTGCTCCGGGCTTCCTATGTCGGAATCAGGTACATGTATTCTAAAGGTTCCAATCGCTTCTGGAGAGCTTTATTGACTTATCAAACAGCTTAATCTTAAATAGATAATAAAAGTGATCTTATTGTGGATATGGTTAGCATTTATTGAAAAATATTCACTAATTTTGTTCCAAATAGAAGCATAATCATGTTGACAAATTTCTCATTATTGAGAAATAGTCTCTTCAGGAGTGAGTAACATTGCGCCATTTTGTGTAAGGATTTACCAATGTTGGGATTTTCAGTCCTCCTGGCAGAAGCACATCCTGAGGCCAGAGTGCACAGATTCCTAACAGCCCTACACTTGGGAGCAGAAGCTCCGCTTCTACAATCAGCCAATTTCCCTGAGCCCTAAAGCAGGGCGTTGCCCAGCTCTCCCAACTCCTACGGACAGAACTCTGAGGAGTCAGGAGGAGAGCAAGCTTGCCGGCCGCGGCAGGGCCTCAGCGGGCCCGCCACCTCTGGAGCTTTCCGGTGGTAGCTCCAGCTCCCCCAGGACAGGTCTGCATCCAGGACTCCAGGGAAAGTGAGTGGAGCTGAGTGTGGGCAGGATACTGAGCCGACCAGAGGCGGAGAGGCCCAGGGAACCCGGACACATGTGTGTGACCCAGGGTGAGGCGGCCAGGGTGACCAGGGCACCGCGGGAAGACCCCGTCGCTCCCAGGACATCCTGCGGGGCAGTGTCATCCTGAGAGTGCTGCACAGGGAGTGAGGAAGACACATCCTTCACCTTCCACAGTGACCTCCAGTGGCCACACTTAGGCAGGGACAGGGGACCAAACTGAAAGGTGCCAGGAGTGAGAACTTCCATCCAGTGTAGCTCTTGATCTCGGATGTCTCTGAGTATCTGTGTTTAGCCAGAGGATTTATTCGCTACACCCCACAGTGTGTTAGATGAACACTCGTATTCACCACGTGGAAAATCCATCCCCTTCCCACGTCCTCAAGAGCAAGACTGAGGTGCCAAACACTTATTACCTGCGGTGACACTGCCTATGGTGAGACATTGAGGAGGCTGAGGCATGAAGGCCGCTGGAGGCCAGGACTTAAAGACTGCCTTGGGCAAAACTGAAGTGAGAAAAAAATAAAATTTACACTTTCAAATGCATACTTATTATTTATGTAATATTTTCCAATTTATATCAAACAATAACTCTAGTTTCTGAAGCCTCAGAATTAAACGTTTTTCTAGTGGTTCTCATTTGCTGGACATACTGAAGCAGAAAAGTGCTTACATTTTTAGACCACAAACTTTCCAGTCACTCTTCCCAGGGCGCCCAGCACCTCCTTGTTCCTCAGGCTGTAGATCACAGGGTTCAGCGTCGGGGTAAAGATGGTGTAGACGACAGCCAGGACCTTGTCCTCTGCTGGAGAACGGAGGGACTTTGGTCGGAGGTACGTATAAACAAACGGTGCATAGAACAAGGTCACCACAGTGAGGTGGGTGCTGCAGGTGGAGTAGGCCTTCTTCCTGCTCTCCTGGGTGCGCATGCAGAAGACAGCGAGGAGAATCTTCCCATAGGAAAATGCAATGACAATGAAAGGAAACAAAAGAAGGAGAATCGTGCTGAGGAACACTGTGTACTCATGGACCCTGGTGTCCCCACAAGCCAGAGTCAGCATGGCAGGGACGTCACAGAAGAAGTGATCAATGGCTCTGGATCTGCAGTATGGGACATGGAGGATGTATATTGCGTGGGCACAGGCATTGACAGCACCTGTGGCCCAAGATGCCAGGATCATCAGCACACACACGCTCCTGCTCATGCGGATGGGGTAGTACAGAGGAAGGCAGATGGCCACATAGCGGTCATAGGCCATGGACATCAGGATCAGCGCTTCTGCACCTCCTAAAGTCAAGAAGAAGAAACATTGAAGCCCACACCCAATGAAGGAGATGGACTTGTTTCCAGTTAGAAACCCAGAAGCCATCTTGGGGACAGTGGTGGAGACGTAATTTAGATCAACAAGGGAGAGCTGGCTGAGCAGGAGGTACATGGGTGTGTGGAGGTGGGCGTCCAGGAGGATGAGCAGGACCATGCACAGGTTGCCAGCCAGGGCCATCAGGAAGACAGGGAAGGTGAGAATGAAGAGGACGAGGCCAGCCCTTGATGGGGGGAACAGGCCAAGGAGGATGAAGTCAGTAGAGGGCTGCGTGTAATTTTCCATGGGGCAGTGGCTTAGCGCTTCCTAAGAGTGCCTGCAGTGGTATGTACATATAAAATAGGAAGCTATTTTAATTCATTACTTTGCTAAGAATGACATCTCCACTATTATAGCTCTTTAATAAAGAACAGGTTTTGAAAAGACTTCCATTTTCTTGCTCACATATTAATGTGAAGATGACAAAGACTTATGAAAACTATAACACATCTGTCAATTGATTAAAATAAATAATTGCTCCAGGATCCAGATAGACAGCAGCAAAAGCATCTGCCTGGTGAATGCAAGGTCCTGAGTTCAATCAGCAGTCTGCAAAAAATAAAATAAAAGAATTATTCCAATCCTTTTATTCAAGCTAAAATTTTATTCACATACAAAATCAGTTGGCATCAAAAACAAACCTTCCTGTAAAAGTGAAAATATACAAATCAATTGAAATTTGTAAATTACGAACCCATATTTTAATAACTTTCATGACACCTAGTGATGCTTTTACTTCCTATGTGATGACAGATTACTATGTAAGTAGGGACATCCACAAATAACTATTGAAGTTTGCTGCACTAGAAATAATATAAGGAACCGAAGGCTACTCTAGGAAAGGAAATAAATCTCACAAATGGGAGAATACAAACCCATGAGAAATCTCAACCACGCTTTGCACATGCTGAGATCACCCCTCTGTTTGCGTGACCAGCCGGTCATCTTAATAAACTGGACCTTCCCAGAAGAACTCTCTTGATCTCCTTCCTGTTAGGCACAAACCGTATGAATCTGAAACCACATTAGCATTCTGAGGAGGACTTGGGATACCTAGGTTCCCAGTAAGTGTACCTAAGTTCTTAAAATCAGATCATGCATATACCTACATGTCCATTCATCTGGTGGAGTCAAACTGCTGACAGTTTCGTGAATTTGCCATCATGAAGTTTAAGCTGAGAGGCAGGAAAGCGTCCCT
>NDGM011042877.1:0-10815 GCA_002564305.1 Octomys mimax | reverse complement strand
CAAATAACCACTAGGAAGACAGTATGCAATGTGTTAATTATTGAAACTGTCTTACCAATTTGACTTGAAACTGTCTCATTGTTATTTCTCAATAAAATTATGAAAAAAAATAAAAAATACCATGATCTAGTTGTTGTACAAAACAGTTTTGTATTGTCTCAAGAAGTTAAATATTGCATTCTCAAACAGGAAGAGATAAGTATTGTTATTCCATTTATATGGAATATTTATAATATGCATATTCAGAGTTATGAACAAGAGATTCAAGGTTAGCAGTACATGTGAGAAAGGGGAAATATTCCTTATGGAAGATATTTTTGTTTGCAGTTATGAAAATTTTGAATTGTAAAATCATATGAAATGAATGTACAAAAAGTGAATTTAACTAATGGCTCCAAATTGCCACTTAATAAGTAAAATGAAAATATGTGTTGTTGATATTTGAAAATTGTCAGCTTTTAATGTGATAATTTACCACTTTAATGAGTGAACAAGATACATTTAAATAACAAGCTAATATAGCACCTGTTTCAGGAAGGTTTTGAATTTAAAAATATGTTAGTGATTATGTGATTGCTGAATCAATTAATAATTAATTATTAAATAAATAATAAATTAGTAACTAAATAAATATGTGTTGATTATGAGAATTCTATAATTGTAGTCCATGCATTTCTACAGGAAAAAAGTACAGATATTTCTGAAATCAATCTCTGTGAAAGGAATATACATTGTAAATTTTATAAATTTTCCCCATGAAAAATATTTGAAAATTAAATTACATTACAGTACTTGGCAGTGTTATGCAATTATGCTTTATCATCCAGTAGTGATGGGGTTTTGTCCTGACAGATCTATAGTATATTGAGAATGCCACAAGTAAAAATTATACTTAATGCACCTAAGCTACTGAGCAGTGCACTGTAGAGGGTCAATCCCTTCTCTTGTGACTGTGAACTGCCAATGCCCACAGTGGCAGAAGAGCGTCATTCTGCAGGGCCCAAGCTGCTCCAAAGGTCAAATTTCACAATTAAAAATGCAGTTTTTACCGAATAATTAGTGCTTTTGTGCCAACATAAAGCTGAGAAAATGCACCATGTGCATCAATATCCTAAAACTGAATACACTTTTTTTTTTAATGTATTTAGTACAGGGTCTCACTGCACAGATCAGACTCATAGTGATTCTCCTGTTTTCAGTCTCCCAAGCTCTGGGATTACAGATGTGCACCATCACAACCAGTCTCTGTCACCATTTCAGTATGCCCTGGGGGCAGGGCTGGCATGGCATGCTGGGGATCAAACCCCATCCTTGTGCTCTGCCTCAGCAGGCACTTTAGTCTGCTGAGCAATCTGGCTGGCCCAATGTTCTAAAACTGAATGAAGTATAAAATGATGTATTAATAAATCTCCATATAAATACATTTTCCATACATTTCTACAAAAAGTGATTACAATCATCTAAATTGATGCTATGAATAACTCCTCTGCAATGGAAAGTTATGAAGTGTTACTCCCATCTGACAGAGAGCTGGCCTAAACTGAAGATCAAGTCAGTGATGTACCCAATTCTTCTGGTGAGTTACTAGCGTAGACAGGACAAGAAATCACATAACTGAACTAGGAAATCATAACGCTAGAGTTATTGTACAAAAATTGATGAGAAGGCTACTGCACTATGAATCAGGACCTGTGCTTTAAGGCACCGCCCTATGGCTGGGTTGTGCAGCTGTGTAGATACCCACTAACAGAGGGATAGCCATGGCACTCATTGCATATGGTGCATATGTACGCAGCATGCTTTTTCTCTTCAGTTATGACAACAAAAGTGCTGTTATTCAGTGTTCCCTGAGCTGTCTACTTTTCTTTGAGAACTGTGGCATAGCTACGAAAAGTGAATAGAAAGGGAGACGGATGATAATGTAATCCCCCTGAGGGAGGCCAAAGAAGACCTGCAGAAAGTCATTTGAAGGTTCTTGGGTTTATAAGAAAGCAAACTACCATATCACTTATAGACAGGTATGAAACCTTGAATTCCAGGATGTAGGTTTAAGATGCACATGTCCACCTTGTGTTTTATTGTCTAAGAAAGAAGCAAAGATAGTAATTAAATCACACAACCAGAGCCCAACAGCTGCTTTCAAAGCCCTAATTCTTTTTTCTAGGCCCTCTGCTATATACTAGACTATAATCCATGCTGACAAATATGATAAAAAATGCTGAGAATTTCTGCTGTTTTTCAGAACCACTGATATTTGACTTTTCCTTTTTGTGATTTTACTCCCCAAATCTCATTTCTAATTACAACAATGTCCCATCTTCTGCCCATGTATTTCATTTCTTCCTTTTTGTTTCCTCTGTATCACGTCTTTGATAAGAAAGCCTTTGTCTCATTACAAAACCATTTGCGTCTGCCTTTTCCTCACTGTGAAAGCTATGGGGCCCTACTTTGACTATGCTGTAATTTATAGCTTTCACTGTAATTGCCCATGTGGTATCCATGTTAATATTTGTTCCTCCGCATCATTCTGTGCCTGCCTCTTCACTACTGACACTGGAATTCTTCATCAATGAGTATGACTCTCTGGATGTTTCTCTTCTAAAGAAACATTCAGAGAGGAAAAAAAAAAAATCCAGAATAAGGAAGGAAAATATGTAAATTATCTGCATTGTCTTATTTTGAAGTGGGTTCCAACCTCATTCTTGTTGAGCTGAAATGTGAAGCAAAATGTTAGAGGACCCAAGGTTAAATTCTCTCTCTGAAATATCACTTACTATACACTTAATACCCAATATCTAAAATTAGGTGTAGTATTATATAAATCTGAAACAATATGAAGGCAGTGTTAGTTGGGGATAACGGTGAATAATTATAACCTCATTATATTGAAAGCTTACTCAGACATTATGACCTTTAAATCAGAAGTAGAATACAGCCCATGACAGTAAATCTGAGTCAACAGACTTGGTCGTTTGTTAACTTCGCTCTATCCAACTGTGAAAGTTGCGGCACAGACAGTGGAGGAAGGGAGGAGCCTGGCAGGAACTAAGCTAAGGTCTGCGTTTAGCTTCTGTGTCACCCCAAGCAGGTTCCATGTGGTGTACTCAGCAGTGGACTCCTCTCTGAGAAAGACTGTGATAAATGGAAGTTTGTAAATAGCAAGCCAAAGGAGCAGAGGGCATGGGGCCTTGCCTATAATATGAACTAAAATAAATTATTTTACATAACAACATTAATTCACATATTTCATACATTTTTATCAAAAGATACTGCCTGGTATTTCATTTGTCTGCTGTTTTCTAGAGTTTTTTAAAAAGTAGAAAACTGGCTACCTCTCTCACCCTCATTCTCTGGCCTATGTTTTGGTTTATTATGAAGAAGAAAGATAAACCAATTCCAATCCATCTATCCCGATCCTATTCAGAGCCAAGCAATAACAATTATCTCCGTCTTTACATTTTCTCCCATCTCTTGCTATTTCTTGTACAGTAATGAATTGTAACAGCTACTTCTTGCTGACTTCTCTCCCATATAATTAATGTCCTAAGATATTCTATTTACTGGTGAAGCGGTTTGAATCAAGAAGTGATTACTTTTAGAGTAAACAGAGCTGCTAAGCCCTCTCCACAAACAAAGCTGACAGCAGTTTTATTTTTAAAATAATCAAATTGAAATCCCCCAAAAGCTCCAAGTTTAGAACTTCTTATTTATTATGACTGTGTAGGTATTTTGTACATGTGAAAAGTATATTAATATTTAGAACAGAAGATAGAAAAAGTACATAGATGGAAATAAAGAAATGGCTTAAAGAAACCAATAATTATGTTACCAACCTAAGCATTCTTATTAGACATAACCAGAAGCCCTCATCATAAGTGAAGAAAATCAGTTTATTTTAAAACATGAATTTAATCCTCAAAAAATGTAAAAATTAGATGAGGAACTTTCTTTTTTTTCATATTTATTTATTTATTTATTTTGACATCAGTTATTTTAAAGAAAAAATATAAAAACAATGGCACAAAATCTCAAAACAAGATTTTAGGAGAGTAACAGTCCTTGCACTTGCCAGGGAAGCGCTTATTCCACTGAGCCATCTCCCCAGCCCCAAGGAGGAACTTTCTGAGTTGTGGGGAAAAATGTTGTCTGGAATGAAAACAATAGCAATCACTGAATTTGTAACAAAGGAAAAGGATGTGTTATTGTCAAAATTGTGGGGAGGTGGAGTTTAATCACCCATAGAAAGAAGTCAAGCTTGTCTCCCCGTATCGAAGGCCATATCAGTCACGTGTTTGCCATAGTTTCAATTGGTCAATATGCATTAATTAATTGACTAGTTCATTTTCCTGATAATCTTCCACCTTACTCTGCTGTCACAAAATGCTTTAGGTAATTTGTACACACACAAAATTTATCTCTCACAGTTCTGGAGACTTTGAAGTGGAAGGCCAGAACATCAGTAAATCTGTGTGTGATGCAACACCTCACAGATGTCACTACTAATTCTTTTCATGAGGACAGAGCCTGCATGGCTTAAGTAAGAGATCTCAAGTTTTAAAACTATCCTTATGAGTATTAAATTTTAACATGGTGAATTCTGAGGGACAGCAGCACTTCAACAATATCAGCTTATTTATTTATTTATTTATTTATTTATTTGTATTTGGTACAAGGTCTCAGTACACAACTCACACTCATAGTGATTCTCCTGTTTTCAGGCTCCTTCACACTGGGATTACAGGCCCCCGCCACCATACCCCATCTCCATGGTTGGCTCAGCGCACCTGGATGCAGGGTCAGGTGGGCCTGTGGTGCCAGGGATATAACCCAAATCCCTATGCTTACCTAAGCAGGTGCTTCGTCCATTGAGCTGTCTCATTAGCCCAGTTTCTTCTTTCTAAATTAAAAATAAATTCTTTTAAGACTGCAAATTAGAATTAAAAGAAAAAGAATTTTAAAAAAGAAAAGAAAAATATTTACAAGTGATAGAGTAATTAACAAAGTAATACGTACTTCACACTATTTGTTGTAATACATAGTGTTATCTTTCAACCATTTCTTCATATTACCAGATGTATGCATGTAAAATTGGAAGATGAAAGAAAAAAAGAAATACATAAAAAATTAAGAAAATAGTAAAAACAATTTAAAAAAGGAGATAAAACAAATTAAGCATTAATTTCTCCTTTCCATACACCAGCAGAAATACATAGTATCATTGTCCAGATCATTCTGCTTATATACATAGATAAATCTCTTTCCCCCACTCCATCTCCTGTCCTTCTCCTCAACTCAGTAGCTCTTTATTCTTGAATAAGTTCATCCCCTTTCTAAAACTATAGTGGCCAGGGAGATAGCTCAGTAGAATAAGTGCTTCCCTGGCAAGCACCAGGGACTGAGTTCAATCCCCAGTTCTGAAAAAAATAAAATCTAGCTATTCATTCTTTAAGCCCAATCCTCTCACAAGCTCTTTTCTTCACCTCTCTCTAACCCTGTAGCAACAGGATTTCACCCTTCCCCTTTCTCAAGGTATGTTCTTTCAGTATTCCAGTCCTCTACCTCCAAGAAATTCTTCAAGAAAATTACTCTGATTCTGTTTTGCATAGGGACTCTCTTAATGTTATTATAGTAATTTCAAAAACTCGAAACTTTAAAATTATTTTTAATTTTTTCTTTACTTAGTTCACTCTTATGCATTAGCAAATTTATGATTATTATTTTGCACATTTTTCCATTTCAGTCCTGTGCTTAGTAATCTTTTTATGACCCCAAATATACACAGAGAAATAACCTGATCAGTAGCCTCCATGTCAATCTGTATTTCTTTCCTCTTCAGGCAATGTCTTAGTCCCTCCTCCAACTCAACTCTCCTATAATCAAGCTTTAGAACTAGTGACATTCAGAAAATGAAGAGCTAGGGTAAAGAACCCTGAGGATATGGCCCTTAAAGTATGAACCGAGAAGATAATCAGAGAAGAAGATGCAAACCATTCATGAAAAAAGGAGAACACCAAGAATTCTTTAATGGCATGCTTTGAATTATTTCCAAGTCTCAGGGCTGAGCACACTTCAGGTAAATTCAGCTCACTTACAACTTCCTGCCAGACCTGCTCTTTTGCATGTACAGAGAAATGGTTTGACAGCCTGGCTTTCTGAACACCATCAATGCCTCCATAGGTGACCTTGTCATATTTGCATATTGTGTCACAGAGTATCTGAACTTATTTTCTAAACCTAATCCTCTGCATCACTCATCCTTGTCATGTCTACATCCCACAGCACAATTCTGCCCTTTTGATTATGCTTTTTTTTTCATCTAGAAGTCTTTCTTTCTAAACGTTTAGTTTCTGTATAATGGAGTTCTACCCAAAGCTGAAATCTTTCACCCAGATTTTATTCACATTCATAGCATCTTTAGCACTGAGCAGATACTCTGATTGAACTATATATATTGTAATATTTGAATGTTTCTATATTATGGGTTTATTGAATTGTAAGATTCCTTAGCTAATTGACCATTTATAGTACTTGAAATACAGGATTAATACAGGATTTATTTCTATTTTTAATTCTTTGTTTACTACTGAATGAATAGACAAAAATCTCTAAAATTTATTCTAAATGGAACATAGAATTACTTTACTTACTTAAATGGAATATGGTTGCATATAGTTGCATATTTGTCAGTAATAAAGACTGTGTCTGTTAAGTTGACCAGATTCATCATGTGGCTTGACTAATTACCAACAATGAACATGTTCCTACTAGGAACCTCATTGTTTAATGACGCTCATTTAATTTAACTTGGAAGTTTAAAGGATATACATTTAAATGACATACATTTATATTAACTTAGAAGTTTTATCTTGTAGCCTAACTAGAGGACTAGTTTTTATAACTAAGAATCAAGTTTCTGGTGCCAAAATAAAGTTGCTCTTTAGGTGATACTTTTAAATTTTACTTTTAAATACACTGTTCAGATACACTTTTATAATTTCTGTGAATATTTGTATAAACATTAAACCAAGTTAGTTTAATTGTACGAATTGGGATAACTTTCTCTTTTTTCTTACATTTGTGACCAATGCAAAATCTTTTCTATACATATGAAAGTAAATACATTGATTTTACTGTCATATCATTGTTATTATTGCTTTGCTAAGAAATCATCTCACCAATCTTGACCAATGAGAACAGGTTAAGAGTTATAAGTATAATTAAAGATGGGCTCAGTTAAGCATCGCTGGACTTATTAGCTACCATTGTACAAGCAAATTTTCTAGTACTTTACTTGAGAAAGGACAGAATTATGGGTTGTGTTTTTTTTTTTTTTTTTTTGGCGGAACCGGGGATTGAACTCAGACCCTTGCGCTTGCCAGGGAAGCGCTTATTCCGCTGAGCCATCTCCCCAGCCCTGGGTTGTGTTTTTTACTCAGTCACTTTTGTCTTATTTTCCTTCAGTCACTGAGCTTTATTATTTGTTTTGTTTTCATTTTGGGAAACCATTTCCTTACTTGTGTTGGAAAGGCTTGTTACAAAGAATTCTTCTACTTTCTTTCAATTCACTAATGTGTTAATCCATGGATAAAAGTCTGAGCATGATTTCAGAAGCCTACACTCAATGCTTTTATTGTTTTATTTTATTTTATTTTTTTTGGTGGAACCGGGGATTGAATTCAGGCCCTTGTGCTTGCCAGGGAAGCGCTTATTCCACTGAGCCATCTCCCTGGCCCCCTCAATGCTTTTAGTAATGGCCAGTTCAGTTTTCAAAAAAAAATTTCTAACTTAGTTTTACAGCTTATTAAAATACTTGAGTGTAAATACTATATCTACCAAAAATTATTGCATTAACACCCTCATATTAAATTCTTACAGCCCAGTACTATATACAAGTCATGAAAAGCTTTGACCTATTCATCTGGAGTAATCTTGCATCCTACTATATCTAATAACAATAGGAAAGTATTTAAAAGTAACATTGAAATTCTGAAGATTTTGTTATTTTTTAATATTTTTGTTATTTTAAGATTGCATGTAGTTCTTACTCTTGGTCAATCACTAGTTTAAGCTATTTCCAAATATTATTAATATCATTATTTTCATTTTTGGATTCAAAACACTTAGCACCTGTCTCTGAAGCTAAAAAGGCTATTTTATATAATAGTGAATGCTTCTGATGTATTAATTTTAATTTTTTTGGGGGGGAAAGGATCTACAGGGTTTTCAGTGTCTCACTACTAGATCAGATTTATAGTGATCTGCCTGTTTAAAGCCTCCTAAGAGCTGTGATTACAGGTGAGTGCCACCATGCCCAGTCTCAACTGCCTTCTCAGCATGCCACTGAGATGGAACCCCTGGCCAAGGGATCGAACCCCTGGCCCCTGCACCTGCTTGCAGGTGCTTTAATCTACTAAGCTATTTGTCCAGGCCCTATACAAAAAGTCCCCCCCACCCCCGCGATTGAACTCATGCCCTTGTGCTTGTCAGGCACATCCTTATTCTACTAAGCCATCTCCCCACCCCATTGATATATTAGTTGATGGACAAATTTCACATTCTTCTTTATTTTTTTCAGACATAGCTTGTTTTATTGATTTTTTTCACTGATCTAATAACTAAATTAAAACACTTCAAAAAAAATAGATGGCGCCAGTGTTGCTTTATCCTTGTACCTGTAGGCCCATGAAGGTCATCCAGGTATGCAGAAATAAAAGTGTTTCCACACAAGTTCCTTGTGCTTTTCCTTTAAATTCCACTTCCAATAATATGTAGCCTCAACCAGGTTTTCAAGTCTTGATTCCAATTCTTGAGTTGCAGCTCAGCAGGTCCACTGTGACAGTGCATATCAGGAAGGAGCTGCCCAGCAGCCAGACACAAGCCAGGCCCACCCAGCTGAGTTCAAGTCCCATAGATCTAGACCTGATGAGCTGAGGTGTGCTGGTAGGCCCCACGGCGCCCAGACAGAGGCCCAGAAATATAGGAGCATCCACGCAGCACAGAGGAGGCAGTGGGTACCTGGGTGAGTCATTCTGCCTGAAAGACTCCAGATACATAAAGGGCAGATACTCTGACAGAACTCAGGGGAACTAACTTAAAAACAAATTCTTTATGCAACTATGTTTGCACTTTTGGTCTAGAGTACAAAAACAGTTACAAAATTTTGTCAAATTCTAAATCTCAATACCTGTAATTAGTATTCCTATTTGTCCTATTGTAAATAAGAAACCATGTTTACATTACCCACATGTTCTCCTTCGGATAATAATATTGGTAAATGCTTGGGTAATAGCTTCACCAAAGCCCTACACAGAAGGGTGGAGGACAGTGCCAAATGCAAACCAATGTCTTACTGTCAATCAATAGAGAAGGTGAAATTTGGGTACACACACACACACACACACACACACACACACAAAAGGATCTCGGGCACAAGAGACATACCTAGAGAACAGACTCTTTGTCGGGAGGCTGACTGCAGTGATACAGCTACCCACTGTCAAACTTTCACAAATGATATTGCAGAAATCAAAATAAAGAGCTCTCTCTGAAACATAAAATGAAAATAACAGGAGAAAAATGCATTTTCAGGCCCGGAGCCCATCCCAGAACAAACCCAGAAGACAGCAGCATAGAAGAAATTGGAAGCTACACATATGAAATCTCTGAAATAGTAGCAACTGAAGTAAAGAAAGTACTGCAGAAGGATATAGAGGAAATCAGATCAGAAATAATCTGCCAGGTAAGATATAGATATGATATCTGTAATAAAAAACGCTACGTGCTTCTAAAGAAGATATTGACAAAAATAGAGGAGAATAGAAACATGAAGAAAACTTTGAATGAGCAATATAAGAAAGAAATAGAAACCATGGAGCAGATTCAAAGAGATATATAGGAAACAAAAAGTTCTCTATATATCACAAGTTGGCAAAACCTTTTAAATGAAAGTGAAGATAGATTTTCAGACCTTGAAGACACCATTGCAGATAGTGAAATGGTAAGAAAAGAACTGTTAAACACAACTAGGATTCAGGAAAACATAATTCAGCAGCTACAAGATGATGCAAAGAGAAGCAACATAAGAGTAACGGGCATCAGTGAGAAAGATGGAGCCAACACAAATGATAAGAAAAGAATATGGGTTGAAACAACAGCAGAAAGCTTCCAAAATATGGGGAAACTATCTGGCATTCAGTTAACTGAGGCATATAGAACTCCAAACACTATCAACCCAATAAAAACTACAACCAGACCTATACTAACCAAGAAACGAGGAATGAAGCACAAGAACAACATACTAAAAGCTGCTAGGGAAAAGATACAGATCACTTTAAGGGAAAATCCATCAGAATGATGGCAGATATCTCCTCACAAACCATCAAGTCAAAACAGAGCATGGAGAGAAGTATTTCAAGTAGTACAAGAAATAAATTCCAACCCAGCCTGACATACCCTGTAAAATTCTTTCAAGTTTAATGCATAAGTGAAATACTTCTATGACAAAGAACAACTAAAGAAATTCATGGCAACCAAACCAAAACTACACATAGCACTAAAGATATTCTAAATAGGAATCAAAATGTCAAAAACTCCATAACAGTGGAAAGAACCCACCCAACAGGGCGAACAATTAAACACAGGAGAGTAGTTTTGAAGTATAATTTCAAGTCAGGAATTGTAATGCCTCCTGCCTTGCCTTTATTGCCCAGGATTGCCTTAGCTATTCAAGGTCTTTTCTGGTTCCAAATAAACTTTAGAAATTATTTCTCTAGATCTGTGAGGTATGTCATTAGGATTTTTTTTTTTTTTTTTTTT
>NDGM011042871.1:647-10900 GCA_002564305.1 Octomys mimax | reverse complement strand
TTTTTTTTTTTAGGAATTTGTTAATGAATTTTTTTGCAACATTCTATGTATACATAGTGATCATATTTATTCCAGAGAATTTGAACCTGTATATGATATAATTTAATTATTTTTCCCTTTCCCCTACCCTATCTTCAATTCCTCTTTATTTACAAAGACTTTGTTTCCTTTTTCTCCCCTTCTTTTCTCATTTTGTTCTTTTCTCTTTCTCTCACTCCCCCTTCACCCCTCCCTAGTTCCTTTTCCCTTTTGATCCTTTTTTTTTTCCTATTTCACAATACGTTGTCCACATTTTAGTTCTTTTTAACACTTTCATTTTCTCACACCAGAGACACAATGTGGTATTTACAAGTGTATGTCTAATTTATTTCACTTACAAGTATATTCTTCAGCTGGGCTGATAGCTCAGCAGACTAAAGTGCCTGCTTATGCAGAGTGCAACAGCCAGGGTTCAATCTCCATCATCCCCTGGATTGAGCCTGGGCATGTTGGTGCATGCCTGTAATCCCAGCACATGGGAGGCTGAGAACAGGAGAATCACTATGAGTCCAATATACGTAGTGAGACCCTGGGGACCCTATTCTAAATACAGAAAAAAAAAAAAAGAGTATGTTCTCAAAGTGTATCCATTTAGCTAGAAGTGTCTCAAACTTGCCATTCTTTATGGCAGAATAGTACTCCATTGTATTTAAAAAGGTACATCTTTATTCATTTATCTGTTAATAGGTATTCGGGCTGTTTCCTATTTCAAATGTATGCTTATTACAAACTGTGCCACTATAAACATGGATATGCATATATCGCTGTGGTATGATGATTTTAATTCCTTCAGAAAGTCACCAAGAAGAGAATAGTTGGATCAAATAGACTCTCTGAGGCTGACCAGATATATCTGAGCAGACTAAAGGGCCTGCTTATGCAGGCGCAGGGATCAGGGTTCAATCCCCAGGGTGCTGTGCCTACCCTGCCCCCAGGGCTCACTGAGAAGGTGATTGAGACTGGGCATGGTGGTCTGAGCCTGTAAGCCCAGTGCTTGGGAGGCTGAAAACAAGAGGATTACTATGAGTCTGATCTATGCAGTGAGACCCTGTAGACTCTGTACTAAATAAATTTTTAAAAAGACTCTATAATTTATTTATTTATATTTTTTATTTAGTACAGGATATACAGGGTCTACAGGGCATCACTACATAGATTGGACTCATAGTGATCCTCTTGCTTACAGCCTCCCAGATGCTGGGATTACAGGCATGTGCCACCATGCCCAGTCTCAATCACCTTTCCAGCATGCCCCTGGTTTGGGGCCAGATGCAGGCTTGGGGATTGTAATTTATTTATTTTTGATGAATCTCTGCACTGAGTTCCACAGTGATTTCCCCCTCTGACACTTCAAGTCACCGTGGGGAAGGTTTTCTTTTTCTCTAACCTTTCCAACATTTATTGTTTATTTATTGGTGATTGCTATTCTTCCTGGGGTGACATGGAATCCCAATGTTGTTTTAATTTGCATCTCTCAAGTGATCAGTGATGATGAACATTTTTTCTTATATATCTTTGCCATTTCTACTTCATTTGAGAAATGTCTGCTCATTTTAGATACCCACTGTTGGACTCAGTCTTTAAACTTGAAGGATTTAACTTTTTGAGTTATTTATACATTGTAGATATTAGTTCTTTGTCTGAGGAACAGCAGGAAACATGTTTGCCACTGTGTGGATGTTTTCTTTTGTTATATAACGGCTTTTTTTAATAAGATGAAGTTCAAGTTGATCATTTGTCGCGATATTTCTTGTGTGATCAGGATTTTGTTTATAAAGTGTTTTCCTATACCCATTTCTTCACGTTTTTATTCTCTCTTCTAGCAGAGTTAGTCTTTCTGTTTTAATATTTAGATCTTTGATCCATTTTAACTATTCTCTACTTCCCCACAAGAGACATGGATCTAGTTTTTTCTTTGGAATGGGGAGATCTAATTTTTCCAGGATTGCTTATTAAAGAGGCTGGCTTTCCTCCAGTGAATGCACTTGGTCTCTTTGTCAAAGATAAGGTGGCTAAGTATATTTTGAATTGTGTCTGCATCTTCTAATTTTTCAGTGATCCTCGGGTCACTAAACAGTTTGACAGGCAATGACATTAGCTCTTTTCTACACTTCTTGTAGCATTGAGTAGCGCACCCATCAGGGCCTAGGTTTTCTTTGTTGGCGAGTTTTAAATTATATGTTCAATTTAAAGACTGATATTGGGTTATTTGGAGATTTTATGTCTTTTTGATTCAGCTTGGCAACTCGTGTGTACTTAGGAATCTGTCCATTACTTCTGTGTTTTCAATTTTTTTAGAATACAAGTTCTTGATATAGATTTTGATTTTGTGGACATCTGCGGTACCTATTGTGATTTCCTGCTTTTCATTCTTAATTGCATAACTATGAGGTTTTTTCTTTCCTTTTTGATGAGAGCTTGTCTCTTTTCTTTAATCTTTCAAAGAACAACCTCACTGTTTTATTCATTCCTTGTTTTGTTTTCTTTGTCTCTGTTGCATGAATTTCCTACTCTGATCTTTATAATTTCCTCCCTCATATGAGCAGTGGGCTTCACTTGTTCTTATTTTCCTCGAAGTTTGAGATTCAGTTTTACATTCTTTATTTGAGCTTGCGCTGTTTTCCTACATTTGGGAAATTTAAGAAAGATATAGGACAAAATAAAGCAATTAATGGAGAGAAATATATTAGAAGCAAGCCTAAAGGACAAAAGATGATCAAAAAAGCTTTGGGAGGCCAGAGAAGCAAGGAAAGGAGGAAGGAAGGAAGAGAGGGAGGAAGGAAGGAAGGGAGAAGAAGGAGGAGAAGGAAGAGGAAGAGGAAGGGGTGAGAAAACAAATTAAGAAACCAATGAAAATCTTATAGTGTTTACAATTCTGTATAATGTCCAAGTTAGAACCCAAAACTGTTCTGGGCAACATTATGAAGTCCACAGTAGAATTACTGCTAGGTGCAGTGCTGATCATGGGCTACGGAGGTGGGGATGGGGTCAGTCTACAGCCTGTGGCTTTTCACTGTCCCTCCTAGGCTTGACCATATCTCCTTATTCCACCTGTCTCTGTCACTCCCCAGTTGTAGTAGTTCCCTCAGAAAGAGACAACCAGAGGCTGCTCCCAGCCCCTGTGCAGTTTGCCCCTCCCACTCCTTGTACAGTCTCCTCTATCCCACTCCTGCCGCACATCTCCCTCCTGTCCTGTTCTGTCTCAGTGTGGAGGAATGTTGTATGCTGACTCGCTGTCCCTGCTGCCACCAGGACACAGCCCAATTCTGTTAGGCCCCAGTTCTCTCTCCTCTCCAATGAGGAAGTGCTGAATTTCCATTCATTGCTGCCCTGGCTCAATGCTGTTACTTCTGCATCCCTTTTGGAAGCCTTCCTTTGCATGACAGAAAAGGTGAGCTATTTCACTCACTGCCTTCACCAACACTGCTGTAGTCACTGTTTTTTTGTTAGTGGTTCCAGTTAGCCATATAGGGTGCATCACACACACACACACACACACACACACACACACACACAAAATTGGTGGCCCAAGGAGGGAGCAGCTTTCTGGTTACTCACTCCTGCATGCACTGGCAAAATTTGCTCCTAGGCTGTAGCATCTTCAGTTTGGAGGAAGGCAAATGAGTTGAGGGGAACTTGCATGCCAAATTTATCCTGTGTGGATTGAGTTTGCACTTGTACTGCAGTCCATAATTTTTGGAGAGATTCACAGAATGGCAGATCCTGCTCTTTGCAGAGGTAGTAGACTCATAGACATTTCTTCAGGGTGCTTTGCCGTTTTATGAAGTCCCATTACTATGTTTTCTTTGATCTATAGTCTTTTATTTCCTTTTGATTTAGGCCTTAGGGTGTGTCCCTCCCTTCCTGCCAATTACTTGCATTTTTAGTTGATTTTTTTCTGAGTAGCTCAATATGACTCTTGCTCTATCACTCCTGTTTAATCTCTTGCCACTTTTGAAGAAGACTGAAAATGTTCTAGTATGTGTGCACAATTAGTCTAAGAACATTCAGTTTTGTCAGAATATAACAGAAATGATATTGTATCCTCCTTACCACATGGTATCACAGCACCAATAAAATTTATTTACATGTCCTAACACTTAGGATGTGCTCTTTCATCCGTTGGAGGTGATTCCTACTGGACTTCCCTCATATAAAGTTGTTATTTCCTCTATATTTTGTCTGTTTTTAACAAAAATTTTGGAGATGCTACTTTGAGAATATTACTTACTGTTATTTTGCATCCATTCATAAATCTTTGAACCATAATCACTATGCTTTTTTATTAAAGCTGTATTTTTGTTTCCTATGTGTATTAGTATTAATTCTATTAGAAAGGACTGTCTTTGAACTCTAGTCTATACATTATTTATCTAATTCATAATTCTTACATACTAGACACTCATGAATATTTATTTTGTTGTATGGATTGCTATCTAATATTATCATCTTGTGTTGTTCAAGTTTTCAACTGTTGCCATTATGAACTCTATCAGGTTTGCTACTTTATATCTTCCATCACAATTCTCCTTAAGTTTTTAATCATTAATTCCAACAGACATATAAATTAGAAATGGAGATGATTTCTTTCTTATCCCTTTTCTTTTATGTTCTTTCTACCCTCCTTTGTTCCTTAATTCCCAAATCTGGTAATTACATCTCCAAAATAACTTCCCCATGGCTCCTCACGGCCTCTCTGAAGATTGAGCTTCACTAAGTCTTGTATGAGCCAGTGTGTCACGTTGGTCTTGTTTTTCTCCAGTTTTTCCCTTGTCCACATTACAGTCTGAAATCATGTTATGAAAACAGGAAGATCAGCTTGTTCTATAAAGACTACTATTTATCCCAAAGGAGACAATGGGTCTTCCTTAGCTTAAGTGTAAAACACACCTGTGCATGGCTATAATCAACTTTTGAACTTCATTTACTCCTACACCAACTGCTGTGTCTCTCCCTGGGGACATTCACCTTTCGCACAGTGTACTGTACTGTTTCCTCTTTTTTATGGTTTTATGCTAGCTAGTGACTTTTCTTTAGGCTACTGCCTATAATAATTGAATAGTAGCTATTAAAGAGTTATTTTTACTGAGTTGGCTCACTTTGATTAATGTTTTCTCTATTATTTTTGGTTGCAGGTTATATAACTGCGTCACTTACTTTTCTCTTGTTTCTGGGACAAAATACACAACACCCCAAATTAGAGAAGAAAAGGTTTGTGTACCTTGCAGTTAGTTGAAGTTTCAGTCCATACTCAGCTGGCCCAAGGCCAGACGCATGGGAGAGTGCCACAGCCATTTATGGCAGTGAAAAACAGCAAACAGCAAAAAAGGGAGGAGCAGCAGCTGTGGCAGCTAGCAAGCCTCTCTTCCTTCTTCATAGTGTATGTATATTCCCCACCCCAGGGTGTGTGTAGCAGTCACACCCGTTACCCCTGCATTGGACAATAAATTAATCACAACCTCTAGGAGTTGCCCCAGTGACTGCATGATGGTTTGGAGGGATATCTAGACACAAATCATAACAATACCCCATGCAAGAGTTCCCCAGCTTTTTAGTAATCATTTGCTCCATTATTTTCACCACTTTGTGACAGATAATCTACATTATCTGGAGGAAAATGAATTATCCTGAGATATTCTATTTGAGATCCAAGTGTGTAGTAGAGGTGGGAGAATTGTGGATGATGACAGCAGGTAAATAAATCTATTTTCTACAAGCTGATAACCTGTGTTGGGCAATAATGTCATTACCATTGCCACTAGCACTCCATCATTGTCACTTAATTACACCATGACCTAGGCCAGGTTCTCAACCCTACCACAACTACAATTACAATCACCAAATCAGATTGCACTACCTTGGAGGCTGCTATTGCCTGCATCATCAACCCAAAGTCAGCAAGGCAAAGCTACCATCACATCATTACCATCATGAGCAGCACCAGGATCTGCCTCTACATGAACCTGCCAAACACTATCATGCCAATGACTATGCTCGGAAACTCACAAACGGTAGCTCAGTTTTCCTGCTTAATACGATGTTTTGTCTATGAAGAAACTGATGCATGGAGAAATTAAGCAGTCTGCCCCAAATTACTCAGTTGATAAGTGCTGACAACTTAAAATATTAGATGTATGTGGTCAGTAACTTTAGAAATACGCTTATTCACATTATAAATGGAAAGAAACTGAATACAGAGAGGTAAAGTATGGCACAAACTGCGCACTAAACCTCAAACTAAGACCATGGTAGCTGTGCTATTTTTCTCTCTGTTCTTTAAACTTATGATATATATATATATATATATATACATATGTATATATATATATATATATATATATATATATTCTCTCAATAGATTGAGAAAAAATGATCACCAAGGCCTAGAAAATGTCTTAAAATATATAGCAAGAGAAATGCTTTCTCTAATCCCTCAAAGTCAATTTGAAAAGAAATGAAGTTATTCACTTTATTTCAGCCTTTAAGAGTACATGGACTTCATGGGGTGTTTCAAAATCAACACAGAGGATTCATTTATTTCTTAAGTCTATAGCAGCCCAGCAGCCAAAAAGGAAGAGCTCTGAGCCCATGATTAGGAAGAAAATCTAGCCTTCCACTGTGATTGACACAGTGCAGAGGCAATGAGGCAGAGACCATGGATGGCATTGCCAGAGGGCAAAGGCTGGTGCCCAAGTCTGTTTTAATCTCAGTGGTGGGAATGGTTTGGGCTTGGCTTGAGTGAGGTGGATTAGTTTCATATTTGAGGGATGAAATGGTTTCTAGCTTCTGAATAGTTTTCTTCCTCAGGTGAGGCATAGCTAGGACTGACTGGGAAAAGGAAACAAAGCTGCCACCACTGAAAAGATTTTAGCATTGGAGCTTCCCCAACTGGATAGAAGTTAAATCTGGCCTCAGAGCTTTTAGCTTTTTTTTCTACAACATACTGATAGCTAGATTATGATGTTCTTACAACATCATAGTTTTTTTCCTGCTGCAATTTCTGGGCCCCTCTCCCCTCTTTCTCTAGAATTCCCTGACCCTGAAGCCCCGTTTTGGACAAAAGTTTAGGCTTAAATTCTACTCTAGTCATACTGTGCACATATGGACACGCAGACATACAGTTCCTTGTGTGCAATCTGTTTCTAGATTCCCATTAGACTATGATCCACTATGGGAAGGAGAAAGACAAGCATACAGGAAAGAGTAGATCTTGGTTTTTGAACTTGTATGGAATGAAAAAAAATGAGAATCTATGCAAAAAGCACCTCTTGATTTTATGTTGTATTGAGTTACACTTAGCAATATCTTTAGCATCTGCCTTTATGAGTCTCTGATTTGCGTTTCCCCCACTGGACTTTAACATCTCCTGTAAATTTCACTAGTCCCTCATCTTATCAGCTGCAAAATCCTGCTTCAGTCAGTTAGTCTTGGTCAAACATTCTACAGCATGCCAAACCTGTTATTTAGATAGAAGAAGGAAGCAAGAAAGGAGGAGGGAAGAAAGGAAAGATAAAAAAGGGAGGAAGAGGAAGAAATGAAAGAGGGAAGAAAGGAGGAAGTTATGGTTTACTGCCCATGGAAAGGTTCAAATCAGCAATTCGGATGGCAATAACTAATACCAAAAGTCCAATGTCCCAACCATCATGAAGGAGAAGCACAGGCATATTTTTATGTAGGGAGCTAGCATGGGAGAGTCCTAATGGAGTTTAAAAAATGGTCACACTTAAACTAGGAGATAAATAATGAGAAGATTTGAGACACATCACGAACAAACAAATACAAGGATTGTGTTAGGAAGAAAACAACACTGAAAGCTCAACCTTGTTACTGGAACAGAACACTGTGGCTGTGTGGAGTATCGCAGTAGGAATACTGGAGTGATGAAATGCAGGATAAGACCAGCAAGGATGGGACAGACCAGCTTTAGATGCTGGATAAAGATTTTTGGGCCCTAGTCTACTGGCACTGTGGTCGAGGAATCCAGTGTTTATATGAGCCTTGAACAAAGTAACTGATTAATAAATGTAAAGATAATTGTGATGCATGAGGCAACAGGTACCAGAGCAGAATCCACAGAACTATTTCAATGTGTTAATTTCTCACACTTTTTTCTCTAGGTTTTACAGAAGAATGGGGATTTAGGTTCCTAATCCTTAGTTTCTTTACATATCTAACAAACCTTCATGATAAATATATAGGGCAGTATGTGAAAGCATGTAGTTACTAATAGGTGTTGAATAAGATTTTATCTTTTGTCTCCATTCTTTGTTTTTCAATTTCGAATCATTGATCCTGTCTTATAAAGTAAACACACACACACACACACACACACACACACACACACACACACTCAACACTCTTTAGTAAAGAACACACACCAGATGGTCCTCTGGCAGAATGTCAAAAGCAAATTGCAATTTTATTAATAAAACTGCAGATATTCCTTCTATGGAATTTCATTTGCAGAACATTGATATTAGGAAGTTGAGGATCTAGAAAATTAAAGTAATCAAATAACTCCTCAGCTATTTAGTGCTAATGTTCAGGGCCAGACTATGGTCTGTTTTCTGACCTAGAGCAGTTCTACTTTAGATCCACCACCTCCATCCCCTTATTTCCAGTCTATTTCCATGGCTACCAATCACCAAACTTAACTGTGTTGTACCTTTAAAGGTGAGACCAAAGAATGGTTATTTTTTAAGTATCTCTTTTGTATTCAGTAATGTAGGAGCAGGACTTATCCATGTTTTGCTTTCTCAAATTGCCTAAGTTGGCCAGAAAAAAGCAAGTCCATGTTAAACACTTATGTACATATAATCATGAAATTTGTTCTTTATAGCCCATCAGGAAATGGACTGGTGGGCACAAAGAGACACAGACAGAGAGATGGGTGGGGTTATTTAGTGAAATCTCACGAGAAAACATTCTTTTCACTTATGTACAGACAAAGAATAATCTGGAAACCAAATACTATAGTGACCTACATTGAGTTCAAATATTAAAGGTTCTGACCCTAAAGTCTTCCTCAATTAAACATCTTTAGTGTTTTGGTTTGAGCCCAAATATTATTGCTTTGCACATGGAGTCTGTCGTTAAACCATTCTGATTGTGGCCTTTATCTATCTCTCACACAACAGTTCTCTCTCTATCATTTTCCGTTATGAGCCAAATTCACGTCTCTTCACCTTCAACTTACCTTAATCTACTGATGCACTTTGTCAATCGAATCTCTTATATCTCAATTCTAGTTGTCTTTATCAAAAGTAGTCCATGCTTCCCAGTTCATTATAGAAGAGACTATAACCCCCAAATGTGAATTTAGAGGATCTTCTAAATAGCTCATGATTTTCTCTGCCAACTCTATCACATAAATTTCTTCTTTTGTGTACCCTTGAGCCAAGCTATCGCCTCCATTTCACACTACTGTTCTTTCTTAAAGATATTTCTAGTACATGTTTGCAGTACATGCACTTAATAATCATCTTGGAAGTGGGCACAGGTACATACTGTGGCTTATTTTTTAACTCTCTGTCTCCTTTCAAACCCCTTTTCTCCATCTCCTAATTTCCCTATGCCCATTTCATTCTCATTGATATTATTAATTTTATCTCATGTTATAGATATAATGTTACATTTGCTGAGATTATCGGACTTGTGTGCATGGTAGAACCTTCTTCTACTTTTGAACCCTGCCCCTCCTCCTCACTCTTTGCCCCTGTTCCATTGGACCCCTTCTAGTTTGCAAGAGACCCATTCCCTTCCCTCCTTCCATCCATTCTTTGTTAATCTCTTTGTTTTTACTTTGCCTTAACTGAGAAAGACTGTACAGTATTTAAATTTTTAATGACAGGTTTATTTCACTCAACAATATATTTTCAAGGTGCATCCATTTCCTACAAATGTTTCAAATTTATTGTTCTTTATAGCTGAGTAGTATCTTATATATAAATACCACATTTTCTTTATCCAATTCATTGGACTAGTTTACATTCCTCCCACCAACAATAAAGGTGGATTCCTTTTTTTTTCAAGATGTATTTATTTATTTATTCTTTTATTTGGTATAGGGTCTTGCTATGCAGCTTGGCTGGCATGGCATGGGGTTGGCACTGCATGCAGCTCTGGGGATCAAACCTGGGTCCTGGTGTTTGCCAGGCAGGCACTTACATCACGAAGCTATTTCCCAGGTCCTGTATTTTTTTTTTTTTTTTTTT
>NDGM011042858.1:0-11983 GCA_002564305.1 Octomys mimax | reverse complement strand
GCATGCCTGTAATCCCAGCATTTGGGAGGCTGTAAACAGGAGAATCACTATGAGTCTGATCTATGTAGTGAGACCCTGAATACTCTGTACACTCTGTCCTAAATATAAAAAAAAAAGAAAGAGAGAAAAAAATATAAGCAGCAGTAGAAACAGATAAAGAACCACAATGCAAACATAGTTGAGTTCTACAGAAAAAGGTTGTCCAAAATGTAGTGCCCACTGGATGAACTTTCATGCCAGGGTTTTTATCTACTATTGTTTGCTTGGGGAACCACGTGCGATGATTCCAGGGGGGCGGGGTGCAAGGTTTCCACAGCACAGCTGTCAGGTTATTTGGTTGGAATTTAATTTCTTGGATTTCTCATTGTTTTATTATGTCAATAATAGTAATGATAGGGTATGATACCTGTAAAGTTAGAGTTTTGCAAATTTTGGTATTAAGGAATAAACAAGTATAGAGAGTAAATAATTACATGTGCACTCAACAGTTATTTCAGTCTGTGTATGAATTTAATTACAAATACTTGCAATCTTTGGTGTTGAAAAGTGCTTTTCTGCAGAACACAAGACGCACACTTAAAGAAATCTCTGATTTCTGAGGATTTTAAAATCGAAAATATAGTCATGACTAACCATCAAAACAGATTACACAGGGTCAGCCAAATAGCTCAGCAGATTAAAGTGCCTGCAAGGGCTGGAGGTTCGATCCCCGGGCCTGCTGTCTGGGCCCTGCCGCTGGGGCGCCACTGAGACAGCAATGGAGACTAGGCGTGGTGGAGCACGCCTGTAATCCCAGCTCTTGGGAGGCTGTAAACAGGCGGATCACTAGGAGTCTGATCGAGTAGTGAGACTCTGAACACCCTGTAGATCCTTCCCTAAAATACAGGAAAAAAGAAAAGACAAAAAAGTCACACAGACACACACTTTTGGCCTCCGTGAATTTAGGACACTGTCTTTACAAACACCAATTAATTGTATTTTAAAAATTGTTTGCTGCTGAACATTTTAGATGCACAGATATGTATAAAGAACATACCAGTGAACGTCCCTGTGCTTGTGACTCGGCTTCATCAAATACGAATCCATGGTCAGTGTTATTCTAGATCCATCACCCATGTTCTTTCAGCAGACTATTTTAGAACAAACCCTGACCACCATATGAAGCCATCAGTAGATACTCTGGAATGTTCTAAAATAAGAATCTCCTCTCCTTCTCCTGACTTAGAAACACACAGCAGTACAATGAGCACAGCTTAAAAAGCAAAAGCCCTTTTCTGTGTACGGATGGCACCGTCAGGGACCCCACTTGAGGTGTGGCCTTCTGTGGAGAGCTCCGGTTCCCCAGGCCTCACGCTGCCTGGCTTCCGCCTCATGGCTCTGTGTGACCTCAGCCCCACATGGTGTGGCATCCTCAGCCTGTGTCCCAGTCTTTCATACCACTGGATCTGGCTCCTGATGCAAGTCCACGGGTGACACAGGGAAAATGGGGACCAGAGTCTGTGGATGGGGTTCCTGCCTCTGTTCCTTCATGGAGACCATTCTTGGAAGCAGGCAGTGTGTGTCTAGTCCCAGGCAGAGCGGGACCCATGCGCTTACAGTGGCAGCTTTCCTGAAGCACCATCCCACTGGCTCTGCTTCCCTCCCTGATTCCCTCAGTCCCCCAGTTCTGTTTTCTGAGGTTGCATCTCAAGTCCATGGGGATTACAAATGATAAGACCACAAAATCCAGGTCCACATAACATTGCACACATTGACATCAACTTAATTCCCCCCCCTCCATCTCTCTCTTTCTCTTCCCCTCTCTTTTCTGAGGCAGGGTTTTATAGTATAGTCTAGGTTGGTTTTACTCACTGTGTAGCCCAGGCCAGCCTCCAACTCACAGTACTCCTGCCTCAGACTCCTGAGTGCTATGTCTTAATTCTCTTTTAAAATCGTGATAGAACACAGCACACAGTTGTGCTGTGGTCTCTGCCATCCACCTCTAAATCTCGCTCCACCTTGCACAACTCAGCCTCTGTGTCCATTCAATGGCAACTCACCATTTTCTGTCCTGCAAGCCTCCGCCCATGGCAGAACCATTTGATTGGGTTAAGAGACGCTGCTGTCTTAATCCAATTAAGTAATCCAGCTGGATTAGTATCAAACACTACACTTCTGGGAGGTATTTCTAGAGATGACCGATCTGAAAGCCAGCAGAGGAGGGGAGGAAGGAGGACAGTGCCTGTGCCTGTGCTAATGAAAGAGGAGGAAGGAGGGCAGTGGCTGGTGTGGAAAGCGTCACTGCTGCTTGGGCAGGTGCATTTTTTGCTGCTACATCATGCGTGGACTTCGTTCTGGCTTCTTCAGGCCCCCACACGGACTCACACAGGACTCCGCAGCGGGCCTCCCGCCCTCACTCTCAGACTGGAGCTGCATTCTGCGTCCTTCTTGGTCTGTACCTTCCAGCTTCTCGGACGGAGCAGCTACGGACCCTCGGGCTCTCAAGTGTGCAGACGTACGTATTCTTTTTCTTCAACTTCTGTATTTTATTCATCCATGTCTGTAGTACGTAATGACTGCATTCCTAGTGTGGAGTTACTGCACGCACACGACACGCCTAAATTATTTTTGCGTCCCTTCCCCCCGTTCTCCACCTCTCGATCGGCTTCCCGTTTGAGAATGATCCATCTCCCTACTTCCTGTCTCTATCTTTCCTTTTGCTTTTTATTCGTAATTTGGTTTTCTCATATAGGAGAAACCATGGGATATTGAAGTTTTTCTGTCTGGTTCGTTTCACTTAACGTTACTGCCTCCTGGTGTACCTGTTGTGAGCTGGCTGAATCAACTCCATCTTGTGACAAGCTTTGTAACTTCCGTTTGTAAAACCTTGATTTCTTTTGTGAACTCACACCCATATCTAACTGCAAAATGTGACTTCACGTACAGATAAAAAATGTTTCTCAGCACACTGAGAACTGAGTTAAACCGTCACCAGATGTCCTTCTGACTACCGGAATAAAAACAACATTTAAGCCAAATAAGGACATATTCCTGTAGAGTTTGCAAAATATGACCTCATCTACGAGAACGAGGAGTTAACCCTGGGTCATGACTAACTTTGTAAAACTCCCCCCTCCTGCCCCTCTTTTGTGGTTTTTGGCTTTAAAAACTGTGTGTCACTCCAGCTAGGTGCGCACTTTTGTCAGTTTTCTGGGGAGAATGTTGGCCGCTGAGCTCAGCTAATAAAGTGCTCCAGATTCTTCCTTTGGTTTTGGTGTCTATTGGTTTTGCGACGTGCCACAGTACCCTCAAATGGCTCGAGCTAATCCTTTGCTGTGGCAGAGTAGTACCCTATCGTGCATAAACACCGCATTTGCTTTTTCCATTCATCTGCTGATAGACACAAAGCCCTTTTCCAAGGTTTAACTTGTGGTTTGTGTAGCGTGGGCATGAGCATTCTTGTATCCCTGTGATACAATGTCTTTGACTTTTTCTAGAAGATACCTAGAAGGGGAATGGCTGGGTCAGGTGAGAGTGCCATCTTGAGTTTTTGAGGAATCTCTCTCTGTCTTGATTTCCCCAGTGCTGTACCAGCTTACTCTCCCACCAGTGGTGTAGAAGGGCTCCTCTTTCCCTGTGATCTGATCAGCATTTGTTGTTGGATTCCTTGATGACGACCAACCCTTTTGGAATAAGGTGAGCTCTCAGTGTTGTGTTAATTTGCACTGCTGTAATGGCCAGCAATGCTAAACATTTTTTTCATGTATTTATTGATCATTTGTACTTTTTCTTCTGAAAAGTATCTATTTCAGTTGCCCATTTTTGATTGGGTCTTTTGTTTTAGGAGGTCTATTTTTTGAGATATACTCTAGATATTAGTCCTATGTCTAACAAATAGCCGGCAAATTTTTTTCCCTATTCTGTAGGTGGTTTCTTCACTCTGTTGATAGTTTCTTTTGTCGGGCAGAAGTTTTAAAATTGACATAATCCCATTTGTTGATTCTTTGTACTGTTTTGTGCACTATTAATCTTCTTTGTCTGTGATACCTATGTCTTTTTTTAAAATGTATTTGGTACAGGGTCTCACTATGCAGCTTGGACTCATAGCAGTCCTCCTATTTTCAGCCTCCCCAGTGCTGGAATTGCAGACATGAAACACTACACCCAGACTCTTCTCTTTTCCTTCATCCCAGTTTGTTTTTCCTTTTGATCAGTTTCTTTCCCTTTCACAATACCTATGGTACCTTTCGGATTTTATTTACCCTTTCAGATTCTTGCAATAGAGAGGCAATACAATGTTTACACAGGAAAATACTTCTATTTGCAAACCAAATTGTTTGTCAACAAGAGTTCTTTATGTGAGGTATGACTACACAATGGTTTTACCTATCCAGGAACAGGGGTATCTTTTCAATTTCTGATGTTCTTTTTAATCTCCTTGTTCAGAGTTTTGTAATTTAAACTGCAGAAGTGTTTCACTCTTTTTGTGAGGATAATTCCTAAGTGTTTATTTTGTCTTAATGCTAATGTTAATGGTATTGCTTCCTGATTTATTTTTCAGCTACAGACAGTCATATATATTGATGTTGTTGATCCAGGAAGCCCTATCCACCCAGCCCCTAACAACCACCATTTTAATTTGAATGTATCCTTGATGTTTTGTTTTTATTTTATTTTACTTATTTATTTATTTTTATGCATTTAGTAAGGGTCTACAGGGTCTCACTACACAGATCAGACTTGTAATAACCCTCTTGTTTTCAGCCTCCCAAACCCTGGCATTACAGGTGTGCACCACCACACCCAGTCTCAAGCGCCATCTCAGCACACCCTGGGGGTAGAGCCAGCGCGGCACCCCCGGGATCAAACTTTGGTCCCTGCATCTGCCTGAGCAGGCACTTTAGTCTGCTGGGCTATCTGTCTGGCCATCTACATTTTGTCTTTATTAATTTGGCTACTCTGCGTGCTTCAAATCAGGAAAATCATATAGTATTCACTGTTATGCACTTGGATTATTTCACTTTGAATTATGTCCTGAGGTTAGAGTTTATGTCAGAAACACTTTTCTTTTTGAGGTTGAATAACATGCTATTGAATGTTTATATTGCTTTAATTCATTGATGGACACTTGGCTTGCTTATTCCCCTCGGCTACTGTGAATAATGCATGATTGTACACATGCCTTCTGGAGAGTCTGCTGTTGCTTCGTTTGTGCATGTACACAGACTATAATTACGGGATCGCACAGTAATGACACTTTACTTTCCCACCAACAGTGTGCAAGGGTTTTGATGTTTCCACATTCTTGATAGCATTTGCTATTTTTTTGTTTGATGTTTTTATAGTAGTCATGTTTATGGATCTATCTCTTATTTATTTATTTATTTGGTATAGGTCTCACCATGCAGCAAGGATTCATAGTGATCCTCTTGTCTCAGCCTCCCCAGTGCTGGGATTACAGGTTTTACCGCCACACTTGGTTTCAGTGGCCCATACTATGTGCCTGGGGTTCAGTGGCCAGTGTGGCCTGTGGTGCCAGGAACAGAACCCAAGTCCTTGTGCTTGCCAGGCAGGCACTTAGATCACCAAGCTATCTCCCCAGCCCTATGGATCTATCTTAACTCTTTTCTCATGATAAATTTCATTTGTTCATTCTCTCTCTCTCTCTCAAACAAGATTGTCTTGTTTTTCCACAACGAGGCTTGTTTTTCCTGAATAAATGATTATACTGACAATACATGATGGCAAAACTTATGAAAACAAAATCTTTTGCTTTGGTTCTGAACTAGAGCTTGGAAATTTCTGTGTGTATTGGACAGATTTTATGTTTAATTTTTTTTCTGAATTATACATTTTCCACCGTTGTTCCTGGTGAGGGGCTAGAGCCAGGACTCACCCAGCAGCCTGCTGGTGCTAGCCACCTAGCGGCCCTCCCAGCCCAAGCTTGTGGATTGAAAAACCCGTTTCCACTAAATTCAACCTGTGACTTCTTGCAGAGGAAACTGATTTCAGGTTAGGCGAAGAAATGGCACAAAATAAAATGGAAATCTTGTCCTACTTGAAAGCAAACCCAGTATCAAAGACTGTTGAGATTATTTTGAAAGAACTCAGGCTCCAACTGGCAGAAGATGAAGTAATTTGTGCATCAGTGAAGATAATAGCTTCAGCAAATTGCAACATATCTCATGTATTTAAAGAAGTGAGTTCATAATGGAATGAAGATATAGAAAGAAAAGATACATTAGCCATCACCTTTGGAAAATGCTGAGGGTCCAAGCATTTGTTTAGAACAATTTTAAGGACATCAAAAGAATCAAGCTTTTGTTTTTCTTTGCTAATCATACCTAAAGCAATCGATCACTAATAAGAGGTTGTTTTTCTTTACAAAATAGTCTTTGTTAATTGGTGAAGAAAATAAGAGTACAGTGTGGTAGTGACTCCAGTTCACTCGGAGCTGTGCACTGAACACTGTGTGACTAGTGTCCAGTCAGCCAGGCACCGTGTGCTCTGGAGAGCCATGCGGACCGCAACTCTGGAGTCACCTTGTTAAGGAAGCAAAACTTGAATCACATTAAACCTATAGATTTACCTACCAGCTTACAGGAAATGTAGGTCAGGGGAAGCATTTATGTTTTTGCTTAAAATATTTTATATAATTTCTCAAAACTAATAGACATTAAGACTATGGCTAAGTGTGTATTCACTATACAGTGTAAGCCCAGATTTCTCCAGAATTTCACACAAAAGCATCCAAGTGTTTTCCTACTTAAGATTTTTGTCTTAGGAAGGGACTGACATTAATGGCAAAGGAGGCTTTGAAAAGTGTTTGACACAATGGGGGTCTATTATTTCTCTCTTACTTTGCTTTTGGTTTTATGCAGTAAGATGAAAGAAAATTATCAACACTCGGTAGCACTGTGTATTTGATTTTACCAACTCAGCTTTGATTTAGATTTTTAAAATATTTCTTCTCTGAAAAAGAAAAAAATGACTCTAATAAGGGAGAGAAAGGACAGTTAAATTGGACTCTAGTGTTCACCACTCTGACTACAAAAATAATCCAATTAATTAGTCTTTCTTCTGACCATATGTAGTTTAGATTTTTTTTGTTCACTTCCTCTTGAGTATCCACATTTTTAAGGGAATATTGAAAATCTGAAGATTTTGAAATGCTAATATAAAAGTTATTTGGTTTACTGGGAAATCAAGGCAGTTTTAGAAATTTTCCAGTAATGTGTGGGTTTGATCACTTTAATGACTAATACAGAATTATTTTGTGTGTGTGGACAAGTTGAAAACTACAAGATGACTCACAATGAATCCCCATCTGAAAACTACTTATTGTTCCTCTTACATCAATTCCTAATTCAAATTGGTCACTGAAGATTCAATGTGCAGTATCAATTAATTCCTTCAACTGTATAATATCATTTACTTGCATATATTGAGCAGTTGGAGTGTATGAGGTCCTGTACTGGGTCATAGGACTATAGTTAAAAAGAAGAACTATAGAGTTGCTGTTGCTCTTCTTGAGAATTCTGGCTTGGTGAGTTTTCTAGAAATGCATATGCCAAGATGAAATTAGCACATAATGCAAGAATCTGCGTGGAGGAAGACCCATGATGGATGACAGAGAAGAGCTGTGGGAATGGAAGAGCAGTGGCTGTAGCTCTGTTGATGTTATAGGAAGAGAATATGGAGGGAGGGTTGGCTAGCAAGGACTCAACACCACTGAGCCCCCCCAAGAAGGTCTCAGCCAGACTAAAGGGGGGTTCCAAGCAAACACTGCTCTTTGGAGGAGCTTCACATTCACCAGGCAACTTGTTTGTTTTCGAAACAGAATTAGAGATAGCTCAGGGGTCTAACGCGCCTGCTTAGGTAAGCTTAGGCAAGCGCAGGGACTGTAGTTCAATCCCAGGCACAACATGTCATGCTAGCCCTGCCTCCAGGGCAGCCTGAGCCAGCCACAAACAAACAAACAAATCAGAATTATAGCTAAAAGTACAGATTGTGGAGCTATAAAATTGGGTTTAAATTCCTATGTGCCTGGCTGTCTTGGATATATGACCCCAGGCAGTTTGCCCAAGGTTTCCTGTATTTCAATGTCCTCTTTTATAAAATGGATTTAGTAATATCTTTTGTGGCAACTCAGAAGTCAGTAATTAATATGTCCAGGTAACTCTGTTCGCTATTACTCTTTTCGTATCATGCCAGAACTTTGCAGAATTGACCTATGCTAATGTGTCTTCCCAGCTTCAGGTGGGAAGGATCACGGTACATAGGGCAGAAACTGTGCTATTTTCTTTCCAGAATCTAATGTTTCATGGGAGAAGACCCGCACATTGTAGGTCACCTTTTATTTCCTACCTGTGCACTTGTGGCTTTCTTTTTCAAGGTAGAAAGTCAATATTTTACTAGGATAGTCATGTTGTTGGTCATTTTTAATAACTTTTGCTTGTCATACTGTGCTGGTATATGAGTTATTTTTGAGCTTTGTTTATTTCTTCCTATTAGAATGATCAGTAGCTCCCCATCTACTTGTATTCTTTGCCTCCCCCCACCCCTTGGCTTTTGTTGTCTGGGCCTCATGTGGAGCAGGCCAGAGTCTCCTTTACAAGTGGCACTAGGCTTTATTTTAGGATTGACACAGTTCTGAGTCAGTTGACAATGAGCCCCAGATCTCTATGAATCAAAGAAATGATAAAGACTTACCCAGGTCAAGAAACTCAAGTTGATTGGCTCATACTAAAGGCCCAATCTCTGTGATTCTTGGGCTACCTTTGGAAGGACAAACTCAAGCCACCATAAAGAAGCATTTCAGGAATGAGCGCCACAATTCAGCATGGCCTTGCCTTTCAGAATCATTGACGTTCAGCAGTGCTGAGCATGCATTTTTATGACAAACTAGTTCGAGCCTGCTCTTTTCTTCTTGATTGTGTAACCTTCAACCAATTACTCAAAATTCTTCAAGCTAGCACTTAATATTTTTTCAGATTAGGAATTTGGGCTACTGCTCTCATACTTGGCTCCTCAGGAAAACAACCTGCAATCTGGATGGGAAATCAATGAATTGGACATTTGCAGTAGCATTCAGTTTTTGCAAGAGAAACCCAGAGGAGAGCGCTGGAAGAGTAAAGCCCTGTCTCTTAAATGGCTTTGGACTGGGAGATTGTGCTCTCCTTCAGGAAGATCAATTATCCGGATGCTAGAGTTCTGCCACTCGCCCTTCTGCTTGATCCCTTTTCTCTGACTTTTTCATTTCTTTTTCCTTTACTTGCGCTTTTTGAAAAAGTGCATCAATTCTCTTTCCACACCTCAGGCTCAGTGTTCTGCAAGGTCAGTGTAGCTCTTCATGGCTTCAAGAGATATTTTCAATAACATCACAATATTGTTAGTTACTTAATATGTTTTGTGTTTTATTCCCTAGTGGAGTCAACTCCTTTTCAAAAATGTCTTCCCATATCTTATCTTTCACTTTAAAAAAAATTATAAAAGCACTGCTCTAGAATATTTGCGTCTCAAAACAAATCTTTGTAAAAATACATTCTTCCAGCTTTATCATGCTATTTTGATTTTGTTGCCAAAACTTTTAAAGCACTTAACACTGTTTATTTTGTGTATTCTTATCTTTCATAGAAGGCAGGTTTATTTTGATCTGTTGTTTGAATTAAAAATTAACTTGTTACTTCTCTTTGGATCTGTTCACTGTTCAGTTGACATTCCCCATTCCTCCTCTGGTATTTTATGATAAAAAGAGTGGGTAGAGATTTATAGTCATAGTTTGACTGTTAAGCAGACAGAGGGGGTAAGGAGAAAATTGAGGAGTGGCAGACCCTGGAACATCCAAGGGAAAGTAGAAGTTTGAGCATTTGTTAAGGTAACCAAGTTCCCATGTACAGTTTCCTTTAATCTAGCGATTGCTTTTAGGTGAATGACATCATTTGCTCCTCGTCCACCTGCTCACTGGGGCAAACAATTTGTTTAGGAAAATGCATGTGCGTTGTAGGAATATGTCCTTTTGAGGAAGCTGTACTTTCCATTATGATCTTCTTTTTCTGGTGAAGCTCTCAAACCAACTCTACAGTAAAGGGATCATTTTCCCTACAGTTTTCTTTCTTCTTTCTTTTCTCTCTCATTCTTTATCTTTTAAGATAGCATGTTGATTAATTCACAAAAGCATTCTGTCCCGTTGGGAAAGGTGATTCATAAAGAACATCTGGGTAAGGGCCGGCCAAATAGCTCAGTGGATTAAAGCACTTGTAAGCAGGTGCAACGGGCAAGGGTTTGATCCTTGGGCCCGCCATGCCAGTCCCGCTCCTGGGGCTCACTGAGATGGCAATTGAGACTGGGCATGGTAGTATGCGCCTGTAATCCCAGCTCTTGGGAGGCTGTAAACAGGCAGATCACTATGAGTCCGATCTAGTAGTGAGGTTCTTAATACCCTGTAGACCCTTCCCTAAAATACAGAAAAAAAAAAAAGACCCAAAAGCTGGGGTGAACAGACATCCCAGCCCTTTTGTTGCTGACATGGTAGCTCTTCCAGGGCCCTGATTCAAGGGTTTTGTTCTTTTAGCTAGTTGCATGATAGTCCATTGCATTGATACTCCGCTTAACCAGTCTCCTCTAGATAGACATTAGGAAGGTTTCTAGTTAATCATTCTTACAAAGTATTTGTCATTAACAACCTCTGCCATTATTCATTTTTTAAGAGGGCATATGTGTCTGTACACCAAACTCACAGAAGCAGAAGAGGTGAGGCATGGTACTTGATTTAGTGATGTTGATTGATATTGCCGGATGTCACCCATACGATTTTGACAGTTTATATTCCTATTGATGAAAATTTAAAATGTTTCCTTCTCGAAAGACTGACTAACATAGTGACTTAGAAATCTGTGAGATTTTACCTGTGCTGGTTGTGATATTACACTGTCACTTCAATTTGTATTTCTCTTATTATAATTGATATTGTCTTTCTACATGGCTATGAACCATTTCTATCTTACTTCCTATGAAGTCCATTTATACCCCTTGTCCGTTTTCTTGGGCTAGTGGTCTTTAATAGTTTAAATAATTTTAGGAGGATCTTATATATTATTGCAGTTGCTTAATAAGTAAGCTATAAATACTTTTAAAAATTTGCTTTTTGGGTTTATTTTGTTTTATCATGTAAAAGTCTTTTCAAACATCAATCAAAATTATCAGTCCCTTATGGCTTCTAAAATCTGAATAATGTTTGGAAGAATTCCTTGAAACACAATTCATAAAGGACTTCTCCTGTCTTGTTTCTTATTTAATTACCTATTTGGAAACGTTCAATTGATTTGGTAGATGGCAACCTTTTAGAAATGAAAGTGAGATACCCATGCCGCTGATCTACAGTGTGATTTGACATAGTGCCAGAGAGTGGTTCATATAATTAGACTGAAGACAGAGAGATGGCTCAGTAGAATAAGCGCTTGCCTGGCAAGCACAGGGGTCTGAGTTCAATCCCCAGTTCTACCAAAAAAAAAGAAAAAAAGAAAGAAAGAAAAAAGAAAAGAAAGAAAGAATGAAAAGAAAAAAGGAAAAAAAGACTGAAAAAAAAGAAAAAAAAGACTGAAGAAAGAGAACAGAATTACAACCACTTCAAAGAAGGAAAAAAAAAAGTAGTGTTTGTAGATGACATGATTGTATACCTGCCAAACACAAGGGAATAAACTGAAAAAAAAAAACCCTGAAACAATGAGAGATTAAATAAAGTAGTATGGTAACAATTTTATGTGTAAAATTCTGTAACTTTCATCTACAAATAACAACTAAGTGAACCATCTACTAAAAGAAGAGGTCTCATATACAGCAGCATAAAGAGTAAAATACCTGGGAATAAACTTACTATGTGTGTGTACATTTTCTTTTTTTTTTCTTTTTTTTCATAATTTTATTGATAAACAAATAGCAGTTAGACAATTTCAAATCAAATCGCTAGGACAGTTTCAATAATTAACACACTGCATACATTCTT